>JBBPTP010001094.1:0-10614 GCA_038094195.1 Pulveroboletus aff. carminiporus | reverse complement strand
ATAAGGTGTGGATCTAATGTGAATAAGAAGCATAGATGTGGTAGAATGGAAGACATAGCCTTATGCCTCAAGCATCAGGTGTGGTTCATCTATGATTGTGACTCATAAAGATAGGGGTTGTGATGATTGTGAAATGTGACTCCATCAAGAGTGATAATCGTGAAGTCATGAAATGGTGAATAAGTGATATGTGACTATGTGCACATGTGAAGACGTGAAAATAAAGAGTAATCAGTAAGTCTGGTACTAATAAGATAAAACTTAAGAGTGTCCGTATTCTTAGTCCATAGTCCATATCCGTAGTGCTTGTAGCTTCAGTAATCATAATGCACTATAGCGTAGAGTGCACCTATAACAGTGCTCTTGACTTCAGGGTTACCATTTCTCAGAAATTATCTACAAAAGCCAAGGTGGTACAAGAGGAGGAAAGAGAATCAGGATCAGAATCACAAGAGGATTCTAGTGATGATAAAGATGATGTGTAGTGTATACAATATATCATAGCTTCTAGATTATTATAAGCTATTGTGTTCATTGACAACCTGAATGATTGCGTTCAAAAATGCATACTAACCAATATGCTGCTGACACACTTAGTGACTATGCAATGCTTGACATCATGGATGATCTAGAAGCATCATTACATACCATAGAGAGCTAGAACAATATTGTTGAAATGACTAACCCACTAAAGGATCAGCTGTTTGAGCTATAAGACAATAATGGCAAGTCTGAACCTCCTAGCAAGTAGGAAACTCCAAGAGAACAAGACTAGTGTCCTCTAGAGCTGGGGGCTTCCCTTATATACTATTCTATAGTTTGTACAAGTATATACTACATCTAAGATATGCTATGCTAGGGTATTGAGTGTATACTTCATGTTATACATGTGTACTGGGCTAGGTATACAATATGGATTTAGTAGGAAGGTTTCTAGACTAGTTCTAGACTCAGGTGTGGCATTTAGTGAAGGGTTGTGGCCTAGGATATGTTGTACATATGTAGGGTATAGGGTTAACTATATAGTATGAATGTAATGAGACATTGCATGAGGCATACCTACATAAGAGTATATGGCAATGAATTTGATGTAGAGTGGCAGAGATCCATATTTTGGTCAAGCCCTTTGTGTAGTATATGGTCAGGGGTACCTATTATATAGCCACTATATTCAGCAGTTTGCATTTCTCATAGTTGGTCTGCATATTTTGCAAATCTGAATAGATAGTCCTATAGAGAATTCTTTTAGGAATCTGTCCATATAATTTTGAGAATTTAATGTTGTGGCTTCAAATTGTTATAAGGTGCCAAACATGTTGAACATATGTTCAGTGCATGTTCAGTGGCTTATGTAAGCCTGAGTTTTGAAGTAGAAATACTCAAAATATGCTTTGAAGGTGATTTATGCTATAATCCAGATGTCTCAAGTATTTTATTGGTAGTTCTGGCCCTCTGTGATGTGTGATACTGATTTTAGGTGATTTTGAGTGATAAGTACTGCACAGCCACCAAGATGTACCATAAGCATATCAGTTAGTATGCAATTTTGGCAACAATTAGCTAGTTCCTTCTGTTCTTTGTATATATATTAGTTGATGATAAGTATGCTATCCTCTACTGGTCTGGCAGCTATGAGGCTTTCTAATGGTATATTATTCACATCTGTAACAATATCTCATCTACCTCTAGGACCATCTATGTTGTTTAAATAAATCAGTGGCTGCCATTAGCCTTTTTAATTGTGTTTTTCTAATGTATATAATATTAGGAGAGTGTATTGTAGGCATTAGAATAGTGTCTGTATTTTTTTTAATGACCACATTCCATCTACTTCTATAACCATCTGTTGTTTAAATAAATTAGCAGTTGCCACCAGCCTCTCCAATTATGTTTTTCTAATATATATGACATTAGGGGAGTGCATTGTAGACATTATGCAGGCATTAGAATAGTGTCTGCATTCTTTTTGATCACTATAACTCATTTACCTCTAGGACCATCTATGTTGTTCAAATAAATTGGTAGCTGCCACCAGCCTTTTCAATTGTGCTTTTCTAATGTATATAACATTAGAAGAGTGCATTGTAGGCATTAGAATAGTGTCTATACTTTTTTTTGATCACCACATTCCATCTATCTCTATAACCATCTATGTTCAAATAAATCAGCAGTTGCCATTAGCCTTTTCAATCATGTTTTTTCAGTGTATATAACATCAAAGGAGTGCATTGCAGGCATTATGCAGGCATTAGAATAGTGTCTGTATTTTTCTGATCACTACATTCCATCTACCTCTATAATCATCCATGTTGTTCAAATAAATCAGCAGTTGCCACCAGCCTCTCCAATTGTATTTTTCCAGTGTATATGACATCAGGGGAGTGCAATCCAATCATTAGAACAGCTTTTATATTTTTTTTAACCATCATATTCTATCTATCTCTAGTGATATAATTTTCTTCTTCAAATAAATTAGAGCTATATGCCAGCAATGTTTCAAGTATCTTTCTAGGGATTTTAAGGCCCTCTGAATCAATTGGAAATGGTTTCAAGGTCACCAGATATTTTTTTCACACAATATGATACCTTCTCCCCCTTCTACCAATTTTGCTTATAACAATTTATTTCAACCACTGTTTTCTTAGAAAATTGATTTGGAGCATCCTAGTAGGTCTATCTATGTTCTTCTATTTTTATTTCCTTCAAACTTTGGTCAGGCAGTTGTAATTATAATTTCCTCAGACTCTATATAATTTTCAATGTTGAAATTTTCTGCAATCATGAGTAAGAGCTCAGATGGCAATGGAAAAAGCCTGAATGTTGCTATCATTTGTTTTGAGCTTGGCTTGTAAGCATGAATCTTGTCCAATGTTGTCTAATAACATACACTTGCCTGATGTCTGATATAAATATCAACAAAAATATAATAATGTTTGCATTGCAACTCTATTTTGATGATGAAATGCATAAATTTCAGATGGTCATGATCTGGCATTAGATTATACTGATCTAGTTGAAGCTAGACAACATGGAGTGTGGCATGGATGAGCTAATAACAAGCATTTTTAAATATATAAGTGGTTGATGTACTCACACAAAAAAAGTAGATTGCAGTATTATTTGGCCTTGTTTGTGCAAGTATCAATTTGGAAAGGTGACAGTTTAGATTCAAGGGCAGTTCAAACATAGCCATCAAACATGTAAATTCTAAAGATCATGCTTATGTGATGTTTACATGTCTCTACTAGTGCTGTCTGGCAAAGGTCCTGGTCTTCTTTAATCCACCAAGTCTATCTTCATCTCCTCATCATATAGCTCATCTGCTTCTTCTTTTATTAATCCTTGGCTATTTAGATATACATCTATCATAATGCTATAATGATTTCTCAGTCTTTCAAGCTCTTCTGTATAGTGTTCTATAAACTAACTCTCCTTTGGTCACCAACTCCTTTCTATGTACATCATTCACTCTTCTTCTATCTTATTGTATTTTCAATGAGTAACTCTGCCTTTACTTTTTGATCATATGATATCATTCTTGTTTTTCTTGTGTTCCAAGGTTCATGTTACAAACGCTCTTTTTGCAACATCGTAACTTATTCAAACACTGATTAAAGCTCCTCCGCAATGAGGTTAAACTAGCCACTCAAGTCTAATGCTTGTCGTTAGGCTTGCAGCTCAAATCAAGTACCCCAAAGTTATGACGTCACGACTCCCTTATTCTTCCATCTGCTAAGTTCAAACACACCTGCCCTAAACACCGCTGATACTTTCACGATTTCATGACAGCACGATGCTTGACATCGTGTGATTTATGACCTGACACTTTTGGACTTATTGAACTTTAACAGACTAAACTTAACTTTATTCATATGCTTCCATTCTATGACTCATGCATTTCATTCCCACTACCCCTCTACCCTATGGCTATGTCTTATGCTTCTCTTCCATTTGACACGCCACCCAACTTATGTTTTCCTCATTGTTTTAATTACCACTTCACAGCCTTAAGGCTGTTCACGTCTCTATTTGGATAATAGACCAAATATGTACAAACATGTATTATAGTATATAAGGACCCGAATAGACAACCAAGGGATCCTCAGTCAGATCCTCTTGGGTATTTCCCCTCATTTGCTCATCCTCTAAGTCTACACTGCCTAGTGATAACCTGAAAGCTCTAGTAGCAATTAGGGTTGTTTCAGTTCATGACCTCATGTTGCATCATCTGATGCCAGATGGTGTCCATGACTCTTGTCCTTGTTTGAAAATAGATCTATCTATGTTCTTCTATTTTTATTTCCTTCAAACTTTGGTTGAACAGTTGTAATTATAATTTCCCTAGACTCTATGATTATAATTTCTTTAGACTCTGATGCTAAAAGAACACTATTAGATAAGATAAGATAAGACATTTAAAAAAATCTACTTATTGCTCACTTGTTCAACATTTATATTTTACTCTCTTTTCAATCTTTTATTAACAGATAAACTCTTATGTTACATACTCTTCCTTCTAGTTTTTCTTCATGATCTCCCACTCTAGTCTTCCTCCTCTTCCTCCTCTTCCTCCTCTTCCTCCTTTCTTAGCCTTTCTCTCAGCTCATCTATATTTGAAGCATCTTTCAATCTTAGTTTCAATCCAAGTCTTGTTGTTCTTTTTGCATTGACAGCTATTATAGGTCCATTTTTTCTGTCTTGAGGTAGATGTTTCCACTTTGTTCCATAGCATTTTCTTGTGCACCACATATGATCACTTTCTGTGTATGGAATCCAAGCCAATGTGTTGAACTTTTGCCATAGTTCTATTCGAACCAACTTCATATCTTTTCTCCTCATGTTTCTAATTAGATTCAGATATAAATGAAAGTAGCTTGTTTTTTCAAAGTTTTGACCAGCATGTTGAGGGACTTGACTTGAAAAGAATTGATCAAAGTGTTTTGTCCATTCTTCTGGTGATATGAGAGTGTACTGCACTGCTTCAAATGAAAAATCTGGCCTTAGATATAGCTCTTTCACTGCCTGTTCCTCATAAAGAAAGGAAGGTATGTTGGTCCATGCTTCTTCTTGATGGTTTTTCTTGTTGGAAGATTCCATAATGATATCATAGAACATCTGTTCCAGAATCTTTTCAACCTTCTTTTTCAATCCATTTTCTTCATTCTCTGCTTCTGATTCTTCTTTATCTATGACAACCTTCTCTTAATTTCCACCACCATAATGATTGAAATAGTCCACATCAGCTCCATGAGGCCTTGCAGGTTCAGAAACACCAAGTCCATCTAGTCTATGATCCACTCTAGGCATGGACCTGTCAGCAGGTCTTAAGAACTGCACATTCATCATATGATGGCTTGATCAATTTGCTGTCTGCTCTGCATATGGTTCTCTATGGCCTGTTGTGACCTTTGTAACTTCCAGTATATGTTGTAGATCATGGATGTTGTTCATTTCATAGGCTTGAGCAATGAATTGTGAGGTGAATGTCTTTACACAAGAAATCTGATAGCTTTGTGTTTAGGAATCACTAACAACATCACAGAGAAAATATACTTTACTCTCATATATGAGTAGCATCACTTCAGCATTGGGATCATTAGGGTTGTTATCCATATTGGCCATGACTAATGGACATGCTTCTTTGGTCAAGCCAAGCAACCAATACATTGGTGTCTAATGAGTTCTATTTAAGATCCAAATTACCATTGCTTCAAGAACTAGGCTATTCTCAGAGAAGCAATCCATGGCTGGTATGTTGTCAATGTTGTGAATGATTTTGTACAAGGCAGTCAGATGAATACATTTGAAATATCTAGATAAGTGGAGTGGCATAAATTTAGATCTCCATAAAATATTCATGAATCACATTTTGCATATGTACCACCAATAGTGAGCAGGAATTTGAACCATGGTTTTGTTCACAAGTTCTTCCAAAAAATGTGTCAACACTGTATGTACTTGATCCAACTGGGCTCTGACTTCAAGACAAGCACATCCCTCTTGAGGTATGTTGTCTTCATCACCATCTCTAGTACAGATATGCATAATCTTGCTCTGTTGACCCAAGTCATTCATAAGCTTGCTTTATAGTCTGAAAGTAATGAGTTCTGAGGATTTTCAAAGAGAAAAAATGCCTCAATGAAGTTGATATGTGATGGCCTTCTCTATAGTATATGCTTGAATATAATTCAAGACTTTAGCTTGCTTCCTTGGATTTCATTGAAAATCAGAGAGATCCTTCAGATGCATTTGGTTGTTCTTGTAATATGTTTAACTTTATAACATAGCTCTTCCAGCATCCTTGGCATTGGAAAGAATATATTGGACAAGTACTGCATGGCCTTGAGATTGCCATATCACTACTTTGCCTGCAATTCCAAACTCTACTCCAATGTTGACCATCCACTGTTGAGTCTGAACAGATTTCATATCTAGAACACAAGTAAGGTCTTGTAATGCATTCACTCTTTTATGGACTGCCTGTTCATTGGTTTTATCATTGCCAATGGACTGCATGTTGTGAACTATTGCTGCCTTCCATCCATATAGCTCATGACTGAAGTATGCATCATGAAAATATGGCTGAATTGTTTGAATCTCTTGAAGATATGCTGACTTGAAATCATCAAGGAGATGAGCAGAAATGTTGAGGGACATGTGATGGAGTTGTCCAGCATGATCACAGTTCATTTCAATAGCTGTTTTGTATGTAGGTGGCCAGTGCATTACTTGATTTCACATTAAATTCTGAATGACAGGCAGTAAGCAGTGATTATAAATAAGACCTAGATCTTCTATGCTGAATGCTCTCATGGCATTTAAATCATACATGTGAGGAAAGAACACTCTGATGACAGAGCAGTGTATAACCTTACCTAAAGGAACATTTGAAATTGTATGCATTGGTACCTAAATGGATCTATTCTAGTTACATGTAGATTAAATACAGACAAAAGAATGTGTTTGCAGTGAAAGCTTATCTCTCTATTCAAGGCAATGGCCAACACATGATTGTTTGCCTTTAATGTATTATCATGGAAGGGGGGAATGGACCAGACAGTCAATGGAACAACATAGGGCAATGTTCTCATGAGTTCAATCAGAGAATCATAATCTCTGATCATCATGATATTCTCAATGTCAGGCAGACTTTGAAGTGCATTAACTGTGATCAATCACTGATCTTCTGAATTGAGACCATATCAACCTGCTAGGATGAACTTGATAAATTTGAGTTCATCCTCCTGGCTTTCTTGACTGATGGACTGATACAATTAATATGCTTCTTGCATGAACTCTGCAAGAATCAATTGGTCAGGGTTGGCTTCTTGATCATCTGAATAAAGTCTAGTGGGCATTTTGGAAGGTAGATGAATATGTAGACAGTTGATAATCAGGTTTGACAATGGCAACAATGAAGGAAGAAAGAAAGAAAGAAAGATTTAAGCAAAGAGAGATAGCAATGTTTGCTGACAAAATAATGATATAATCAGGACTGCAGTGCTATAAAATGCAATGCACCTTGTTAATGATGAGCATTCTAACTTGGTTGAAAAAATGATATATGTTTGACTTCCTAAGTTGTATGACCAGCTAATATTATGCATAAGTGAGGTCATATTACTAGTTGTAACACATATTTTGGGCATCCAAGATGCCCATTCCTTGGACAGGAGGGCAGGCTCATTTCTATACTCTTTGCTTAGCATAGCATATATTTTGAACATCTTGAATGCCCATCCCTGGACAGGTCAACTTCTATAACTCTTTTTCTCTGTCATAGAACATATTTTGGGCATCTTGGATGCCCATCCCTGAACAGGCTCAATTTCTGTGACTCTTTGGCACTATTGCAGCAACATTTCAGGCATCCTGGATCTTCATCCTTGGTGGACTCAATCTCTATGATTCTTATCTCTTGTCACAGTACATCAGCACATGTTTCAGGCATTCAAGATGCCCCTCCTTGCATGATAAGTACATACATCATGCTTACTTTCACTGTGCATGCAACAGGTGTCCAGGATGCCCTGCCTTCAAAAGTTCAATAGCAATCTACTGTGAAATGAAAGTGTCTGATGAAAATGGACATACTTTTATAAGTTGTCAGATGGCCAACTTGATTTCAAAATGAAAGGCACTTATAAACAGGTGGTGTCTGTGACCAACTGATGCTTCTACCTGTCTTCTGAAGGGTACTGTATGTTCATCCATCAGTTCTGCCATCAACACCATTATCTCAGCAATTGCTGGGCTTCTCATGGTGATTATTGATTTTATCATGATGGTACATCTTCTGGATAGCATGGGCAAGAATAAATCCTTGCATGCAACCATGTCTATATGAAGTTTGTACTGTCATGGTCACATTGTTGTCATGTCATTACTTACTGTGATTATCACCATATGTATATGCATTCAAGCCAGATGAGCCAGAGGGGCAGGAGATGAAGTGATCATATCAGGAGCCATGACAGCAATAGAAATATGCAGAACATGTCCAAACATCTGTCTAGGTTGTGCAGTTCAGCAATGCTAAGCTGGGGCCTACTCTCTGCCAAGATTGAAGCCAGAGCCCTATGCATCACTAACTAACTAATCATATATATGTATTCTTTATAAAGGCACTTATGAACAGACAGTGTTAACCATCACTTTCTTAGGTTTTCATACTGAGCATGTGATGGATGGCAGCTAAATTTCCATGACAACAAGTAAGGACAATGATTGTTCTAATAAGGTAACTACACTGCTCACTCTTTACCCTTGCCTTTGTTTCTCTTGCTACCCTTGCTATCTTTGCTGAGCTTGCTGTGCATGTGGTCTTCTGCCTTGAAATGTGCATGGCTACTAGGTATTAGTGGTATGTTCCTGATGTCTTCAATTTCTGATATACAAGGTCTCAAAGGCCTGGTTTAGGTACAGCATGAGGTTTGACACCCAATGAGATGGAAGGGATCAGTGGTGATGAGAAGAAAGGAGGCAATGGCAATGAGCAGTCAACTAAATCAGGAGTGAAGGAAGAATGAGTGACAGATGAGTGAGTGCTGGTTGATGTACTGAGCTTCAGCACTGCCATTTCAGCCAGTTCATCTAGGTCTTTCTGCCACATTGAATCAGCAAGCATCATCCACAGGATTGGGTCAGTTGCAGGATTTCAAGAGGTGTCACCTATGTCATGCTACATCTCAACATCAAATGAAGGAGGAGGGGAAGTGGTGGGGGTGGGAAGCACCACAGCAGATGAAGACCAGATGGGAATGAATGAAAAATTCACAATAGCAGCTGATCTCCCTTTCTTCATAGGAAGTGGCTTTGTCTTCTTGCCCCATGAGTCAGAGACATAACAGGGGATATCAGTGCATTGCACTTAGTTAATGGATGAATGGATAAGAGTTGTGATTGAATGGTGGTGATGTGGGACTTTTTCTTGCCAACCTTGTTGCATGTTGTGAATTCATCAATATTCATTCCTTCCTTCTTGTCATCATCATTGCTGTCATCATCTGAGATAGAGTTGTCCATGGTGCCATCAGGATCATCTTTCAGATTGCCCAACATCAACACTTTGAGGTTCAATCACATAAGTAGTCATTACAAGTTAGAAAGCAATGAAAAATTGTATATACCAGCATTGTTGTGCATGCTGATGCACACAGAGTGTAACATGCCTTTGTTAAATGCAATGTTGTTGAGGAACACATCAGGAGTGCCTCATACAATGAGTTGATAGAATTTCACAAGCTGTTATAATCCTCTTTCTTTCTTCTTCTGTCATCCTCATTTCCTTTGAACAACCCAATGTCCTTTTGGAAATAATCCAATATGTTTATGAACACTTCTTACTGTTAGTTTCTCCTCTTCATCCACATTTTATTTCTCTCTAGCCTAGCTCTAGAGAGTGAGTACTCCTTTTGTCTTTCATTGTGAACAATCACTCCTCAGCTGATTCTTTTACATCAGCCTCATAGTTCCTTACTTAGTCATTGTTGTTCTTTCATCTTCTTTAGTATTCTACTGCACTTTTAGCTAATCCACAGTATAACTTCCATTTATATCAATAGTAGGCCAGCCCTACAGTAAATCAGCTGTCACTACTTAAATGTAGCTAAAACATATATAGCCTCTTTTCCTCACTTTGAATCTATTCCATATTTTCTGTCTAACATAATCTAAGTTTTGCTAGAGGACATTGCAACTCTTTGTGAGCTCCTCCCTTTAGTAGAATCTTCCTTGAATCTGGTTACCCCTAGTATCAATAACTTGCCACCTTGTGTTTCACACTACAGTGACCTCAAAAACCATTGCAATGTTTCACTAATCTGAACTGTCTGCTGTGTAGTGTCCGAGTGTGTGGGAATCCTGCTTAGTCATAGTTAGATAGAATAAGGTACACACTCTTGACTACAAATGGAGCTACTGATTATGTAATTTGGCTCAGTGGTTCCTGAGATATGGACATTTTAAGATGGTGGCTTCATTGTAACAGTTTTTGAGCTTTTGATTTGAACAGTGTGATCTCAATAACATGATAGTATACTTGCTTTGTTTGGATATATAAACAAGCATACACATGTAAACATCATGTCTAAGCTTAAATAGATTCACACACTT
>JBBPTP010001093.1:0-10627 GCA_038094195.1 Pulveroboletus aff. carminiporus | reverse complement strand
TATGATCAATGCTCGTCTGGCTACTTGCTCATCTAGCACAGATGACCAACAAGGCAACATTATCAATCAGCTCAATGCTAAGTCAGATAGAACCCAAACAAGCAAAACAAAGCTATCATTGATACTGAAAGTGGAGGGTAATGATGTCTTATTGTTCATTCACTCTGCTGACTCATGTCCTCATAGAACCTAGTCATTTGATGATGTTGCTCAAGATGATTGCATCTCTTTCCTGCTATCAGCCAGGTGAGGGCCTCTATTCCAGCCCTTGTATCATTATTCATCTACTTGACAGCTCTCTTTCAAGAATTGAAGCCTAGAACTATCAGCCTAGCAAGAAAAAGGAGTGGTCCTGTTGGTTCAGCTGCTGTAGAGGCTTTGGCTACATTGAATGAGCCACATGAGTGTTAGCACTGCTGATGTGCATCCCATCACCTGATTAGCCTTGTAGAAAAAGTTACTCACAATATCCACTTTTCCAACATCCTATACTATCTTGACAACACACTTCCTTGGTTAGATGCAGAAGGAGACAGTGGCTCACTGCCAAAAGATGATGGGAACTTAACCTCTGCTCTCTGAATCAAATGTGAGTGCTGTGCACCACATAGATCTTTCTGTTGGGATTGACTCATGTCAGGGTCTGGGAAGCTTGACAAAGAACTTATATATAAGGTTGTACAGGCAATGAAGTCATCCTGCATTCATCAATGCACTCTTGTGACCTTCACAATATTGAAGCTATGTAGCAGTAAGCTCTCTAATAAGCTTACTCACTTTGTTGACTACAGGTCAATTAGACTTGGACATTCAGAAGTTTTGCTCACAGAGTAAGATCTTGGATATCTTCATGAGGCAGTTGGAGTGGAAGGAGACCTCTCTACTTGTAGTGTATACATTAAGAATGTATTTGAAGTATGGTGGATTATTCTAAACATTCGCATGCAGATCAGTTCAGATAAGAGATAACCTAGGCATGTTGACATCTGGCAAATTTGACTTCCCTCATATAGCTAGAGGTATGGTCATCATATTCAACAAGGGCTGGTTTGACAATGCAGTAGGCCAAGTTGAAGGTTTCAAGATCTTCCGTGAACTCATAATGTCTGGTACATCTGGATAAATTTCTAAGAATTAGAACAATGTACTCATGTTCTGCTTTTCAGGAGACCTAAGGCAGCAAGTCATTGACCTTGGCATAGTGACCTTCATTATAAAGAAGTTTGAAGATGGTGAATGCCATGAGGTCCACATGGGCTTGATCTGTCTCAACATTCTCAGTGTTACAAATGCTCTTTTGCAACATTGTAACTTATTCAAACTCTGATCAAAGCTTCTCTGCAATGAGGTTAAACTAGCCACTCAAGTCTAATGCCTATCGTTAGGCTTGCAGCTCAAATTAATTACCCCAAAGTTACAATGTCACAACATCCTCATCCTTTACATCCGCTAAGTCTAAACACACCTGCCCTAAACACCATCTAACATTTCATGATTTCATGATAGCATGGTGCTTGCCACCCTGCGCTTTACAACTATATGCATTTGGACTAATTGAACTTTGCATTATAGAACTTAATCTTATTCATATGCTTCCATTTCTATGCATCATGCATTTCATCTCTGTTATTCCTTTACTCTATGGCTATGCACTATGCTTCTCTTTCATTTGATATGCCACATAACTCATGTATTTCATTTCTGCTTCATAGCCTTATGGCTGTTCATGCCCTTATTTGGATAATGGATCAAATATGTACAAACATATAGTAGGGTATATAAGGATCCAAATTGACAACCAAGGAATCCTCAGTTAGATTCTCTTGGGTTTTTTTCTTATCTGCTCACCTCTAAGTCTACACTGCCTAGTGGTAACCTGAAAGCTCTAGTAGCAATTAGGGTTGTTTCACTCAGTATGCCTGAGCACCACCTAGATCTATGTATGTGACCAAGTTATTTTCAGAGAGTGAGAGTTGAGTGGATCAGAAGCTGACACTCTTTGTCACCAAGAGTTTGGTCTATTTGCTAGACAAGAAGAAGAACTCTCAGATAAAAGATGTCAAAATTCTGTCTGCACTGGCTCAGATGAGTAAGGACATCTTTACTCATCCAATGTGCAATAGATGGAGTACTCACCACTTACCTAGTGGCTGGTGAGAAGGCTATAATGCCATATATGATTGACATAGTGACAATGCTGCTTCCCTATGTGAGTACCTCACCCATGCTATGTTTTCGATTGTTCACTTCTACTTCTAGTGTATGGTCTATGTAGGAATGGTACATTGTGAACTGACCTGTCTCAACATAAAGTAATTGCTTTACTCCTCTAATCTAGAAATCTTCTATGAGCAAATCCAAAATTTCAAAGAATATGATAAGTTCAAGTGCCTGCATGGTACTAGCGATATCTATTCCAAGACTTGAGAGATAGTCAGTCAAGAAATTATTACTCCCTGGCATCATCATAGATATGTTTTTCATACAGAGCCTACAAGTATCTTCCTGGGCCTTACAGTATGCTTGCGCTGCCCATTTGCTATCTGACAGTTGGAGGGGCTGGGACCTGGAGGGTCCTAGCCCTATGACTGTGTGTGAGAGAGGGTCCTTGGGCAGTCAGCCTACTTACTCATCCATCAGGCACTCCTCTCCTAAGATTGGAGTCGAGCTGTGGCAAAGCTGGCCACATACAGTACAAGCATGGGTAGATAAGGGGAAATGGGATAGGCAGCAGTTTTGAGTCTGCAAAAGCTCTCATCAGGGGGCTACTGCTACTCTGACCATCACCCATCCAAGACCATTTAGGATATCAGCTGCCAGTCTCAAGCCCTATCTGGGGAGTTGGTCTGTAGACAGCAGAGGGGCATAGCCATGCTGAAGACATGACCTCAGATGTGACTGGTTGCATTGTGGGAAAAAGCAAGTGGGGGGGTGGGATTGGCTTCCAGCCTGGCATACACCTGATAAACATCACCCACTTGCCTTTAGACCAGAGGGAGCCCTTTCGGGCATCTGTCAGGATTTGAGTGCTGCCATGTGGCACCCATGGCAAAACTAATTGCTATGGGTCCATCTCTCACCATCCATGTAGATTCGATGAATGACAGTGTTGAGACATAGGGCAGAATGGCACTAGACCAAACATATACAAACTGTTGCACAGCCCAGCACATCATCAGTATATAGATACAATGTGTCATAATGTGTCATTAGCCCAACGAATATACAGCACACCTCCTATGAGCAAAGAGGAGCTAGTTTACACAACCAATACATTAGATTAGTATTTAAGCAAAGACTAGCAAAGGGGCTAACAACAATTCTCCTGCCTCTTAGCCCCCCATCTACTTGTGTGAAACTCTCTGCCGTGACTACACCCTGTCCAACACACAGTCTATTACTCTCATAGTGCTCAAATTCAATAGCTACTGTACATTGTCTTTATTACATGTTCATGCCTTCAATGAATGAATGAATGAGGCAGCGTGCATCAGCAAATTATTCAATTACTTTACCGTCACTTTCGCTCGGCTATTAGGCTACATTGACATAAAGTAAAACAGCACTTTCGAAAGTAGATCACACATCTTGCATCTCACTTTCGGGCTACTTTCGGCTACTTTCGGCTACTTTCGAGCTACTTTCGAGCTACTTTTGGGCCACTTTCGAGCTACTTTCGAGCTGCTTTCATGCACCAAATTACTTCACACACACCATATATAATTAGCCTGTAGTAGCGTCCACTAACATGTAAAAGTAAGGTACCGACTCAGAGGAAAGGTGGTCAAACAATCTGAACACGGACAAAGGAGGTATAAGCGTTGTGACGATGACAAGTTGACAGAACTTGAATGCGCGAATGAGAACAACTTGAAGGGTACTGGCAGTAGACGACGTTGGATTTAGATAGATCAAGTCCTAAATGACACATGTTAGCATACTCTGAAGAACAAGTAAAACTGCATACAAATGTGGGCATATTCATCATCCTCCAAGTCCGAGTCCCCCAAGTCCTCTTTATCACCCTCGTCAGCTTCATTGCCCAGAGTTCTCAGCTGCTTCACAATCAGGTACACCATCTCGGTGATCTGAACAAGGTCAGCCAGGACATGATGGTTTGCTGCGCATGTGAATCTGCATGTGGCGTCTCCCCACTTCTTCTCGGAGAAAGCATATTTTGTGGTGGAAACTTTGCCCAACCGATCACTAAGTGCGATGGGTGCCCGTAATGTCCTCTTACCCATGATGTTGACCTCGAGCTCTCCAATAGTGATGAGTTGCAGGCCCCGTTTGATCTATTTACAATGAGTTAGTGGCATGTATGGCAAGCAGTGACAGAAGGGTTAGTACCACAGCACAGCAAAGTCCAAGAGCACCCTTGATGCCACTACGTGCAAGCTCCACCATGTTCAGATTGTCGACATGAACATACCCAGTGATAGATGGAATGTATGTGGTTGCCATCAAATGAACCAAGAAGGCTGACTTGAAAGCGTCTGATGGTTGATCACTGTCGAGACTTTCATAGATGAAACTGTTGTTCTCAAGTAGTTCATTAGCATTATTCACGACACTTTCCGTTGTCGACTCTGTGAAAAAACTGGCGCACAGTGCCAGCCCTGCTGAGCCGACACCATGCTGCCAATTGCAAAGATGCTGGTAGGCCTGCCACCGATGTCAGCGACTGAGCAAAAACTGACAAAAAGCTTACTGCTCCAATGCATTGCACGAGCTCTTCTGACTTGTCAGCAAGAGTAAGCTGCGGGAAAATGACAGATATGGTGGCCAATAAAACAGGGGTAATCTTCTCTTTCGTGGTGTCCCAAACATCAGGCTGTGCGCCAGCCCAGAGACAAAGAGTGGGGAGAATCTTGTTTTTCCAGCCGCCCTGCCAAGGATTCTGACGAAACCAATCTGAATTGACTGCCAGTGCATCAACCTGAGTAACTTCAAGCTGAGCCACCTCCTCACCAGGGACCACGCTCATCAACTGGGAGCTCACGTGAGAAGGGAAGATGATTGCATGCTCTCTCTTGACTCTTTTCAAGTTGGGAGTGGCATTCTTGACAGCGATTATGGTGGTCTGATGACGATCAATTAGTGTGGCTATGATAACAAGTTCGTGTGAACATCGATGGCCGCACTATCTCACCTGTGTCGTCAAACGAACAAGTTCCGATTTGGAGTCACTGTTCTTGCCCGTTTCAACCCCACCATCAGCCATCTCAATGTCTGCTTGAACATCCTGGTAAGCCTCCTCTTCAGAGAAATTCTCGACCTCTGATGTCACTGAACCATCATCATCTTGTAGCGACCGCTTTCTTTTGAGTGGGTGCTGGCTTTCCTGAAGCTGACTCTCATCCACGACCAGGTCGTTGGTCGTGATGGAAAGTGGATTCTGTCGCAGGTTGTGGTACTGGTGAGTATCATTTTTCCAACTTTCATTGGGCAAGACGTACTGATTGTTTTTTACTCATCAGTGCAGCGACCCTTTCTAACCCGTTTTCAAGTTGAAGTCGACTCTCATCCACGACCAGGTCGTTGGTCATGATGGAGAGTGTGTTCTGTTGTGGGTTGTAGCACTGGTGAGTATCACCTTTACAACTTTCGTTAGACGAGACATACTGATTGTTTTTTACCCATGAGCGCAGCAGCCCTCTCTATCCTGTCGTCTTCATTCTTATCGCCAAAACCACCAACTAGGGATTCATCGCTGGCGGGTGGTGCCGCCATCGTGTCTTGAGTTGGCTCAATGTCCATTAGGTCCTCAGTTACCTGCTGTGAGTCCATCTTACTTTCTACGACAGTCTTGATATCTCAAGTGACATCGGATGCCACTAGGGTCTTTGAACGGCCTGAATGACCACCAGACTGGCCAGCGCTCGAAGTCTTGTTCAGTGAGATTGACCTCTTTTCCTTGCCGCTCAACACATCAATGACATTTACCCAGTTTTTTATCCTGCCAGCCAGAGCGCTCTTCGTCGAGCTACAAGGTTGCCCAGCATTGAGAAAAAATAGAGTTGCGTGTGTTAGTGACAACATTCGAGTCGACGGTGAGAAGCAGTGTTTATTACCCTATAACAGGTTTCCCAGCCATACTACTACCACGTGTTGACAGATCGCTTCTGTGTGCCATGTTGATGGCATCCCGCAAGCTAGTAGACTTCAAGTTGTTTGATTTCTTGTAGATGGCTCCGACCTTCGTGCCATTGTCAACCGGTGCCGTCTGGGTATTTGCATCATTTGCACTCAAATTGCCTTGATTTGCTTGTAAGTGTAGTACTTTCCATGGACGGTGCTGTGTAATGAAACTGACCTTGTGCTGACTGCGCAGCTCCTTTCGCTGTATCCTTTCCCTTCTTGATCACTGGTCTAGGACGTGGCCGCATGGGTTTGACTGGAGCAATGGCTACTGCCTGCTCTGCTGCCATCTTGTTCTCGAGGCTTCCTATTTTCTCGATTGCCAACTTCTTCTTGGTTGCCTTGGCGGCATGTTGGTCGGTGAGTGCTTGCTCATTGGCCTTTTTTTCAGCTGAGGACCTTTTCTTGGCAGGCAAATCTGGTAAACCGAGGCGCTTCAAGACATTCAAAGGTCGCATCCTGCGAGGTGACGGTGGGTCTTGAGCTTGTGATGACATAGTACTGACTATACGAAATAAATGAATGACAGGTGAAATGAATGAGATTTCAAGAATGAATGAGTAGGAAGACCCAAAGAATGTCATGGATTGAAAATGAGGTGAAAACTTCCATCTTCCCCTCTGTCACTTATGTATGTAAGTCTGCATTTTGCCGCAAACAATCAGGTTTGGTTTAGTTCCTTATCCAGTCTTGACTCTGCAGCTTATTTTTCTGCTATGCCATGTTACCAAGTCGTCCCGCATGCTGATGCTACCGGCTTGTTTTCAGGTTTATACTCATGCTCGAAGTGTCATCGCTGGTTCAAGAACAAGTCTGGTCTAACTCAGCACCTTCATGCCAAGCATCCAGTCTTTACATGCCCACCAAGCCCTTCATCTCATGGGGCATCTGACGGTGAAATGGATGCAGCACCTGCTGATGTCTGGCCTTCACCAAGGTCATCCCCCGCTCCTGATACTGGAGTCAATGCACAGTTCGTGGGACAAGGCCGACTGTATCGTAATTACCACCGGTTTCTAGATGGTAAGCTTACCTTGCCAATATGGCATTCATGTCGTGATATATCTTTTAGGTCGGCCATGTGATGCACAGGGGTGTTTTCTCCCAGCTGGTGCTTGTTACGACTTATCCCAGACTTAACGCAACCGTGTGCACTCTTTTCCCTTTTTGACCTGCTTACCAATCGTACGAGTACCCTCACGGTCACTCGTGTACCTTCGCAGTCATGATCTTTTTCTCTTTCATTCCATGACCTTCCAGGATCTGCTTACTCAGCAGATTACTGTTCACTACTTAAACCCGTCGTCGTTATAATGTTTTCTCAAGCTAGAGCTCCCTTCCGATACCTCACTTGTATCAGGTAGCTTGTTCAATACTAGCTTTCCTCGTGTTTTGTCTCCTGCGTGTCTTCGCTCTCCACATTGATTGAGCGCTCCCTGAATCCTTGGGCTACTCTCGCAGTAGTATCTTTCCTCGTCACTAAGTTCGTACTCTTTGTACGACTTTCTCGAACACTTGTCGTCGTTGTGTTGTTAACGCAACGTCTCCTCGTCATCGTCGTGATACTAGCACGACCTTTCCTCATCATCGTTGCTTTGCTAGCACGATTCCTCATCCGTCGTCCTCAACTTTACCTTTGAAGGGCTTTGCTTGTCCCTACCCAGGTCAAGCCTAACAGTGCTTCACCCCCTCCGGTGCACCAAAAGTCAAGCGATGACTGGTCACCTTTCCAGAATCGTCTGGAATTCGAGCTTGCTGATTTCTTGTATACCCGATGCCAGATGGCAGGATCTCAAATCGATACTTTACTCGACATCTGGGCAGCCTCCGAGTCGTTGATTAATGCTGGCAGGCCAGTTCTATTTTCGAAAGGAGCTAACAGATCACATGGCAGCTGCAACTCTTTACCTGACCATACGGACGTTTACAAGGCAATCGATAACATTGCCCTTGGCGAGGTTAAATGGGACAATTTCACAGTACGGTACACAGGTAAGTACAATTTTGAGTTGATTATATATCTGTGTACTAGTGGTGGTCTATAGGTGATCGACCAATTGACAGCGCAGCCCCATGGATGAATGATACATATGATATATTTTTCTGTGACCCACACAAAGTTGTCCGGCTCATCCTTGGTAACCCAGGTTTGTATTTATCCATACCCATGCGAGGTTGCCCGGCTCACTCTTGGTAACCCAGATCTTACTCAACAAATGGACTATTGTCCATATCGCGAGTTTAACACTACTAGCAATGAACGGCAGTGGTGCAATTTCATGTCTGGAGACTGGGCATGGAATCAAGCGGTACGTGTTGGCTTTCAGCATTTGGGCATTGGAATTTGGAGCTAATGAGTAATAGGATATCATTGCGGGTGATCCTGTCACCCACGGTTCTACCTTCATACCTATCATCCTCGGAAGCGACAAAACAACGGTGTCTGTGGCGACCAGCCAAAATGACTTCTATCCACTATATTTGTCCGTTGGTAATGTGCACAACAATGCGCTCGTATTGATTGGCTTCTTAGCAATGCTGAAAAGTACGTTGTTGATCTTCTACCATATACTCAAACTCACACTCTTGTAGCAATGAAGGTGCATGCTAAAACAACTGAGTTTCGTCAGTTTCGCCGCCAACTATTCCACTCATCGCTCTCATTCATCCTTGGATCATTACGGCCAGGGATGACAAGACCAGAGATAATGTGGTTTGGAGATGGCTATTACTGTCATGTCATTTATGGTCTTGGGCCATACATTGCAGATTATGAAGAACAAGTGCTCCTTTCGTGTATAGTCCGTGGCTGGTGCCCGAAGTGAGTGTTTTGATGCCTGGCCCGGGTTTCATTAATACTTAGTTTCTTGTTAGGTGCCTCTCCCCACGACAATCTCTCGATGACGACTCGCTATACTGCTGTCAAGTACACACTGAATCACTCATCAAACAGTCCGAACTCTTTGGCCTCGGTCGTCTTTGGGAAGAATATGGTATAGTTGGAGAATTAGTGGTATGTATGTATAATTGAGATTGTATGGCAAGTTCATGATTGTCGGCGTGACAGCCATTTACGAATGACTTTCCCCACAGTGATATACATGAGATCTTGTCCCCTGATCTTTTACACCAGATCATCAAAGGGGCCTTCAAGGATCACTGTGTCGAGTGGGTTGAGCGCTGCATTCACCATATATATGGTGCCGATGCAGATGTGGTCTTAGATGATATAGACCGACGAATTGCTGCAGTTGCCCCTTTTTCTGGTCTACGACGGTTTCCGCAGGGCTGCCACTTCAAGCAGTGGACAGGCAATGACTCCAAGGCATTAATGAAGGTTTGTGTTTTTGTCGCATCCAGGACTCTTATTGTTGAATCATTATAGGTCTATCTTCCAGCAATCGAGGGGCATGTACCACAAGAGGTTGTCCGTATGATGCGCGCACTGCTCGAATTTTGCTATTTGGTACGCTGCAACATCATCACGGACACTACCTTGGCTGCAATTAGGGATGCACTTGATCACTTCCATCAGTACCGTCAAGTATTTCCTGAAGATATCGTGTCTACCTTTTTGCTACCTCGTCAACATGCAATGAAACACTATGTCGATCTTATACGGCTCTTTGGCGCCCCGAATGGGCTATGCTCATCCATAACAGAGTCGAAGCACATCAAGGCAGTCAAACAACCCTACCGGCGGTCAAACCATCACAATGCCCTTGGTCAGATGCTGGTAACCAACCAGCGACTCAATAAGTTGGCCTGCTGTCGGGCTGACTTTAATGACCACAAAATGCTTGAAGGTACATGCGTCTCGCATGTACTACATCTCTTAGGTTTGTTTTTTGTCCATTACCTCTTCAGTTATATGTCAACGTGTTTGTAGGTCAAGCAAATCGACCGGAAATAGTACCACAGGGTAACAGTGGTCAGGCTGCTGAGTCCACCACTCACAACTTGGACGAGGGACCTAATGGTTGTCCTGTGGATGACCCTACGTGCATAGATGCACAGGTTGAACTGGCACGTACCATTCGTAAGTACTTGGCTATACACATTGTATTTATAACTAACTGATAGTATCTCCTCAGAACGAAAGCATGCCCGGACGGTTTCCGAGCTCAAAGCTGAGCTCGGTATTCCAAGGCTCAATGAATATATCCGACATTTTTTATTTCAGATGAAGCACCCAGCAGATCCTCGCGATTCGATTGCTGTACCTCTTAACGAGTGTCCAGTCTTTGAAGGAAAGGTCAAAGTGTTCAATGCTGCAACTTCCACATTCTATGCACCCAGCGACATTAGCGGCATTGGTGGTATGCGGCGAGAGATGATTCGGTCCAATCCATCATGGAGGAACGGGCCTCCCCGTCTGTTACAAACGCTCTTTTTGCAACATCGTAACTTATTCAAACCCCGATTAAAGCTCCTCCGCAATGAGGTTAAACTAGCCACTCAAGTCTAATGCTTGTCGTTAGGCTTG
>JBBPTP010001092.1:0-10632 GCA_038094195.1 Pulveroboletus aff. carminiporus | reverse complement strand
ACCTTATGTGTATGTTTATGCTTCTCTTCCATTCTTACTTATTAAATACACATTGTAACATCATGGACGACACAGGATATCTCTAGATGAGGCATCCATAGATACAAACACTAGTAGAGTATATATATGACCCATGTAGAGCCAGAAGACTCTAACCAAGTCTTCCTCTGGAGTTTCCCCTATTAACAATAAGACTATTATCATCACTCCTCTATAAGCAGTACCCAGTCTGTTAGACCTCTAGTTCCTAGTCAATAAGCAAGACTAGTAAAGCCCTTGGTAAAGGATACCACAAGAGTAACAAGACACTTCTCTTGGGCGACTACTATTGCCTCTTGACGGCAATGCCTCAGGGGTTTAGGGTTGTTTCAATATCAGAAGCAGGCAAGACAGATTCAGACACTGCTATTGACTCCATGTCTGATCGGATAGAAGAAAACATCCAATCTGTATGGTCCTTTCGAGTTCTCCTCAGACCCGGACTATCTGTCCTATCATCCCCAACCTGAATCCTCCCTCCTGTCATCCACCACCAACCAGCTTCCTCCACTACCACCTGCTTCCGTTGCCATATGCGAGGTCACTATCGCGAAGACTGCCCCCTCTACATCTGCCCCCACTGCCATCAATCCACCCCCGGACATACTCAGTCTGCTTGTCTGCACACCCAATGCGCTTTTTGTCAAAGATGGGGCCATGTGGATCGCTTCTGTCCCCAGCGTACATGTGGACTTTGCAATGAAGGTGGGCATGTCGCAGACGACTGTATCTTTACAGTTGTTACTCTGGATCAAGCGCAAGACATTTATGGGGCTCATCGCTCCCCATCTCCCCCCTCGACTGTGGATGTCAACTATTGAAGTGGACTTAGTGTTCATTGAACCAGGGGTTCAATTGTACAAAGGGGGTAATGTTACAATTTTATACATTCACTCCCACATACTGCTCATATCTGTTAAGCTTGATTCGGGTAGGAGCAAGCAAAGCCCTTCAAAGATGATAAGGATGACGAATGATGAGAAGTCGCACAACTAAGGCGACGACGACGAGGATATGTTGTGCTATTAAAGCAACAATGACGAGAATTTGAGGAAGTCATGCAATAAGCACTGACTTAATAGTGAGGAAAGATACTACCACGAAGGTAGCCCAGAAGTTCAGGGAGCGCTCAATCAAGTGGAGAGCGAAGACACACGGGAGATGAAATGCAGGAGAAAGCTAGTATTGAACAAGCAACCAGATACAAGTGAGGTATCTTAAGGGAGCTCTAGCTTAGGGAAGAGAAGATGGATACAGCGGTTTTAAATAGTGAAAGAAGATCTGCTGACTAAGCAGATCATGGAAAGTCATGGAATGATGAAGAAGGAATCCATGACTGTGCGGGTATGCAAGTAACCATAAGGGTACTTGCCAGATTGTTAAGCGACATGAAAAGGAAAAGAATACACACGGTTGCATTAAGTCTGGGATAAGTCGTAACAGTATTGTTGGTCTCACAGACAATCCGCTTTGGTATCCTCCAATCAGGGTACTAGTCTTTTCTTATTTGCTTATCTCCTTTTGCCCCGAAACTCTTGATCCTCTAAGACCGCTTCCCTTTTTACCCTTCTAATCCCGACGGTCGGAGTTCTATAACATGTGTGTGCGACAGCAACAGACAACTTCTCCCAAATCTGGTTCTCTTTATACCGGGTTCATAATCCTGATTACCATAGTTCTTTCCATCGACTTCCATGGTGTTCTATTATTCCTTACCTAAGCGATATCGCTAAACACTACTTAAAGTCATGCTCTTGTAGTAGTTAGAGCATTCTCGACCTTCTGCAATCTACCTAGGTTGCTCCTCTGCTCAGTCTGCGCCCTCTTTGTCTATTCTGCTGTGAGAATCCAAGCTGCCCATCTGGTAGTCTTGTCCTAGTCCTAATCTTAGTCAGAACCCTTGCTAGTGCTCAGTGCAAGCAACAGAATCCTGTACGTCATCTCGACGTAACACTGCGCATCTTTGGTACTTCTTTCCTTCACACAATCTACCATCCTCTTTGGCATTGTCCGCATTACATACCTTCACTTCTTATTAGTTGTGTCACCTTCTCCTTACTTTGTTCTCCTGCAGACCAGTTCTTGAAAGATGTATATCATTCCATTCCGGACACTCTCTCCTCGATCGAGTCTCTTGTCTCGATCTCGTAGTTCCTATCGTTCCATCATCTTCTATCAGATTCTACTGTAGATTACATATCCACAGCAATATTTCCTTTTTTATATTTAGTTGGGCTGGCCCTAAAGTAAATCTATTACTACTTAAACTGTAGGATAGAGCCATGTAACGATTCTCTACTTTGAATCTATTCATGTTTTCTGCCTAACACAACTTAAGTTCTATCAAAGAACATTGCGACTCTTCATGAGCTCCTTCCTTTGGTAGAATCTCCCTCAAGTTGATGATTAAGTCTAACATCAAGAACTCTCCATCTCATGTTTCACATAAGATATAGTAGCATTAGACTTAACAGGAATCTTCAGTCAGATCCTCTTGGGTTTTTCCCTACTTCTCATTTGACTCTCAGTCTAAGCCTTCTAGTGGTAACCTGAATGTCTAGTGTAATTAGGGTTGTTTCATTAGGATCTGACTATCCCATTTTTACCTTATTACTTTCACCTACAAGCACATGCTACAAGTAGGTGTTATGCTCTATGAAGAAGAAACCATGCTCACATTGAGTTAGTGGTTTTCAATATTCACCACTCTCTTTCTCCCTTTTCAGCTGTTCTGATCCAATGGGGCCCTTCTCACTTTTTGTATGCTGCTTCATGCATAGTAGCTGAGCAGACCTTAGTAGTATCAGCCAGGAGAGACTCTGAGCCACTTGTGCTTCAAGAAGAGCAGAGCTAGAGTATCATAGACTTGCAATCTGTATTAAGAAGTTCTTTGCCTGAATTACCAGCAGATCAGTTCTTAGTGGCTCTAGAGAAAGCTGGCCTAGATCCACTCAAAGAGTTAACCAACCTCTATGCCATCACCTTCCTCTTCAATGGGCTCAAGAAAGCAGAAACCTTCAAGGACAGTATCTCACCCATCACTGATCAGATCTATTTCTTGAGAGACCAGTCTGTAGACCTTAATGATGTGCTGATCCTACTAGATCTGGCATTCCTCTATGTCCCACCCCCACCTATCCACTTGTGGTCAGAAGAAATGACCACTGGCTGTTACAATATTCTTTCTTTCTCCGTCTATATTACTCCTTTGCTTCACACAACCTACCATCCTCTTTGGTGTGACCCGCACCACTTACCAACATTTGCTATTGATAGCTTCCGTTCGTCCTCATCTCGTTCTTCTTTGATCAGTTCCTGAAGGTCCGTCGCTCGTCTTTTGTCATGAACAATCACTCCTTGGTCGAGTCTCTTATCTTGACCTCGTAGTTCCTTCTTTCCATTAGTTCTCATACATTCTATGACTTTCTATTGCAGATTAACTAATCCGCAGCATCACTTACCATTCTTGTCTTCTTGGGCCGGCCCTAAGTTAGTTTAGCTATTACTATTTAAGCCATAGGATAGCGCCTAGTACTGTTTTCTCTACTTTGAATCTATTGTGTCTTCTGCCTAACACAACTTAAGTAACATCAAAGGACGTTGTGACTCTTCATGAGCTCCTCCCTTTGGTAGAAGCTTCCCTCGAGTTAGTTAGCCTAATATCAAGAAGCTCTCCATTGTGTGTTCCTCGCACGACATAGTAGCGTTAGGTCTAACACTGGCTCTCCTTTAACCTCTATCTCAATATTAGAGGCAGAAATTAAGAAAGAAGAAGAAACACCAGTATTATACATATGTACCATTTGTTAGGCCTAACGCTATGATACCAAGTGTGGTGCACAAGGTAGCATGTGATGAGGCGAAGGGCTAACTGACTCGAGGAGATTCGACTAGAGGAGGAGCTCATGAAGAGTCGCAACGTCCCTTGCCAAATAATATGCTAGGCAAAATATACAGTAGATTCAGAGTAAGGAAAACAGGAATGGACGCTATCCTATGGTTTAAGTAGTGATAGCTAAACAACATCAGGGCCAGCCCAAGAAGACTAAAGTAGTAAGTGATACTGTGGATTAGGTAACCCACAGTAGAACAACACAGAACGTGAAAGAACAAATGATAAGATGGAACTACGAGATCGAGATAAGAGACTCGATCGAGGAGTGATTGTTCTTGGTAAAAAGATACGTGACGAACCTTTAGGAACTGATCAGAGAAAGACGAGATGAGGACGGGTGGAAATGATCAGCAGTAAGTACTGGTAAGTGGTGTGGACCACACCTAAGAGGACGGTAGGTTGTGCGAAGGAAAGGAGTAGTATAGACGAAGAAAGAAAGAATATTGTAACACCATTAAGACCTGCCAAGAGAAAGGCAGAAGAAGAAAAACCCTCTGTACAAGGAAAGCATCAGAGAAAAAGAAGAGCCATATCTAGCATAAGGAGGCTCAGAGGAGGTGAACCTTTTGCAGACAAAAACTATACCACCAAGGTCCTATAATCAAGGTTATCTTTACATCAACCAAAGAAGTTTTTGTAATCAAATTAGTTCATCATGTCTCTTTCATAAGTGCTCCATGACTTCAATGCAAATTGGACTGATCAAGCCAATGCAATTATTGCAGAATTTAACACTGCAAGTGTAGTAATCATGCAACTAAATATAACCATTAATGCCCAGCAAGTGGAGCTGGCAGCATTAAGAGCACAAGCAGCAACATGTACAACAGTAGGAGCACAAGCAGCCATAGGCCAAGCAGCAGCCATGGAAGGCTATTTCTAAAAAGTTGAAATATTCTCAGATTCTGGAAACTATGATGGTTTCAGATCAAAGTTTGAAGAATGGTGGAGCAAGATGAAAGCTTGGCTCACCATTAATAGCACTGCCATCACTCCCAGCTTGTATAATGTAGTACTTGCTGTTCCTTCATGACTAACCAGCATAAAAGTGGGTCAGTTTGTAAAAACATGCTTAGTGAAAGGATGTACATATACAGTATGTGGGCATCTCTAGAACAAGAAATGGAGGGTCTTTTCAGATCCACCAATAAAGTAGATTGAGTCCACAAACAAATTAACAGGTTCACACAAGACAACATGCCCATCAATGAATTCATTGTGAAGTGGAAATTACTTTACAACCAAGCCAATCTGAATGACTCCAATGCTGTAAGGCTGTTGAAAAAAAACATTTCAAGAGGCATTATTACCTAAATCTTTAAAGGAGACAAGCAGCAGCAAATGCTGGCTTTATATCTTGCCAAAATCTGACACATGAGCACAGCAAAAGAAGCCCTCAATTTTATCATGGATTACACTATCCAAAGAAGTGCATTCAAGGGCAAAGAACAAAAGAAGTCTGATGTCATGAATATTGATGTGGCTGAGTAAAGGCCATTTAAATACTATAACTATAGAAAGGAAGGTCACTCTTTGAAAGAGTGCCTAAAGCTGAAGATTGAATGCTCCAAATGCAAATAAAACAACTCTAATAGCACTAGGCCTTTCAGGTTACCACTAGGAGGCTTAGACTGAGAGTCAAATGAAGTGAAGGGAAAAATCCAAGAGGATCTGACTGAGGATCCCTTGGTCATCAATTCAGATCCTTATATACTTAAGTACATGTTTGTCCCTATTTGGTCCATTATCCAAATATAGTCCTGAATAGCCATAAGGCTGTGAAGCAGAGATTAAAGGCATGAGGTATGACAGATCAAAATGGAAGAGAAGCATAGCAATGCATATCCATAGGGTAAAGAGTAATGGAGATTAAATGCATGAGGTATAAAAATGAAAGCATACAAATAAAGTTAAGTTCTGTCATATAGAGTTCAATAAGTCCTAATGCATAAAGTCATGAGTCACACAGTGTCAAGCACTATGCTGTCATGAAGTCATGAAGAGTCAACAGAGTTTAGGGTAGGTATATTTCAAACTTAGCAGATATGAAGGAAAACAAGACAGAGCTTAGAGTAATTGATTTGAATGACAAGTCTAATAACAAGCATTAGACCTGTGTGGCATAGTTTAACCTCATTGTGGAGGAGCTTTACTCAGAGTTTGAATAAATATTGATGTTGCAAAAGAGTATTTGTAACAGCAAATATGTGAGAGGTGCACATAAGAAAGGCTACCCAAAAGGTAAAGACCACAAGATTAGAGTGGCCAAAGAATGGTTGAACTCTGAGGACAAAAATCTGAGGAGTTTCAAATCAAACCTGAATTATATGGTCTAGAAGATGACATACAAAGAGGCTGAGGTCTACTTCAAAGACTTATTTGTTATCTGATCAAAGAAGAAGGAAAAAGGCAAGGCAATGTAACTACACTGGATGGGAATGTTGCAAGAAAGAATCATTATGCAACCCTGGAGGTTGAAGAAAGTTCAGACTCAAATGTATCTATAGATTCCATATATGGGAACTCTTTCAAAGGGGAGGTTTTCCAGGGCATCTGAAAGGATCACCCTTTTAATACCATTTCACATCTGAAGAAGAATGACAACAACAAAATCCCAGAAGAAATCTTTATCAGAAATGTAAATGTCTAAAAGAAGATTAATCTGGAAATTACCATTGCTCTAGGACAGAATAAGAAACTTATGATCAAAACAAATGCACTGCTAGATAGTGTTACAGGTGCACTCTATGCTATAGTGCATTATGATTACTGAAGCCACAAGCACTACAAATATGGATTACAAATATGGACTATGAATTAAGAATACAGATATTCATTTTCCTAAATTTTATCTTATCAGTACTGATTTTACTGATTACTCTTTATTTTCACACTCTTATATCTTCACATGTGCACATGGTCACATTTCACTTATTCACTTATTTACTTATTTACATCTTCATGCCTTGATAGAGTCATGCTTCACGATCATCACAACCCCTATCTTTATGAGTCATGATCATAAATGAATCACACCTGATACTTAAGGCATCAGACTATGTCTTTCATTCTACCACATCTATGCTTCTCATTCACATTAGATCCATACCTTAGGTGTATGTTCATGCTTCTCTTCCATTCTTACTTATTAGATATGCATTGTAACATCATGGACAACACAGTATATCTCTAGATGAGACATCCATAGATACAAATATAAGTAGAGTATATATATGATCCATGTAAAGCCAGAAGACTCTAATCAAGTCTTTCTGAAGTTTCCTCTATTAACAATAAGATTTATTATTACTCCACTTGTGTTCTCCTTGCCTAGGGTTACCACTACTATGGCAGACATTGCCTATGCATAAGAACATGCATTACTAAGAAGACCTGGACCACAGAAGGCTGTGCCTCTATAGGCAGTCCATATATAAAGATATATGAAGATTATGGGAACCAGAAGTACTGGAGATATATAGAAGGTTTCTTTATAGATTCTCTAGCATAAGTTAGCTAGGTCAAGACAAGACTATCTTGGTAAAGGATATCACAAGGATAACAAGACACTTTTTTTGGACAACTACCATTACCTCTTGATGGCTATGCCTCAGAGGTTTAGAGTTATTTCAGACAGTGATGCTAACATCATATTTATTGACAAAGCATGGGCTAAAAAGAATCATTTACCAATGAAGTCCTTGCAATGACCTATTCTGGTCTATAATGTGGATGGAACTAAAAACTCCACAGGATCTATCATATATTCCATGGATTTAATTATTATATATCAAGGTCATCAAGAACAAGTCTTGGCAGAAGTCACCACCCTAGGAAACAACTAATTAATCCTAGGATATTCTTGGCTTAAATGCCACAATCCTGAAATTAACTGAGCTAAGGAAACAGTAAAACTTAATCAATGCCCTTGATCTTGCCATATGCTTGCCAATTGTAGTACCTTTTTGACTACTTTGAAAAAAGAAGAACAGGAACAAGCATACATGGCTTACCATTTATGTGCTGCTACAGAACAATCCATTAAAATGGACAAGACTCCAGAGGAGCTTGTATCAAAGCAGTTTCATAAGTTTCTTAAAGTATTTCATAAAGGGGAAAGTGAACACATGTCCATATATAAACCCTGAGATCATGCTATAGACCTCAAAGATACATTCAAACCTAAGAAAGGATGCATTATATTCCTCTCTGTCACAGAATAGGAAGAAGTCTCAGCATTCATTGATGATCAATTAAAGAAAGGTTACATAAGACCTTCTAAGTTCCCTTAGACATCACCTATGTTCTTCATCCCTAAAAAGAATGAACAAAAAAGGATGGTACAGGATTACCATTATCTAAACAAACACACAGTTAAGAACAACTACTCATTGCCACTCATCTCACAACTTGTAAACAAGCTCAAAAAGGCTAAATTATTTACAAAAATGAACCTTTGATGGGAATACAATAATGTACACATCAAAGAAGGTGATGAATGAAAGGCTGCATTTGTATGCTTCAGAGGAGCATATGAGCCTCTTGTCATATACTTTGGATTATATAGTTTCCTGGCTACATTCCAAGCAATGATGAATGAGATCTTCACTGATATGAAAGCCATTGTGGTGATCTACATTGACAACCTTCTAATATTTACCAAAGATGATGATAAAAAAAAACACAACAAGATCGTGTTAAAAGTACTTCATTGTTTAAAAGAAAATAACTTATTCATCAAGCCAGAAAAGTGTATGTTCCATGCCATAGAAATTGAATTTCTAGACATGTTCATGAGACAAGATGGCATTAGGATGGACAAATCTAAAGTTAAAGCTATCCTGGAATGGCCCACATCCAAGACAGTGCATGGTGTCTGTGCTTTTCTTGGACTTGCAAACTTCTATTGCAGATTCATTAAAGACTTTGCTAAAGTGACAAGACTGCTCCATGATCTGACAAAGAAGGACATTACATTTGCCTGGAAAAGTCCACAACAAGAAGCATTTGACATGCTCAAACAAGCATTTACTATGACACCTATACTCACCTGTCTGAATATAGATAAGAAATTCTGGCTTGAAGCTAACTCATTCAAATTTGCTATAGGAGCAGTGCTCTCTGTTTATGAAACCAACAACAAATGGCACTCTGTTGCATACTTCTCTCATGTTCTTAACTTCACTAAAAGAAACTATCCAATCACTGATAAAGAAATGCTCAGTGTAATATGTGCATTGAAAGTTTGGAGATATCATCTTGAAGGTGCACAGCATGAGTTTGAAATATACTGTATTAGTCCAAAACACAAGTAATACTAAAAATAATAGAGATTTTAGAAGAACAAGGAAAGAAAACAATAAATAGAAGTGAATTGTAATAATATAAATGTAGCTGCTTACCTACATTTTGGACTAGCTCTACAAGGTCTTCATTATAATAAATTTAACAGTTATTGAGAACAAGAACAGATATCTCTGCTGAGAAGAAGTTCATGTCTGAAAGCTAAAAATGCTCCAACTCTGACATATAATGAAATGGATAGTAAAGTCTAATATATCACTTTGATTGTAATAAATCAATAGAACATGTTAGACCTAGCGCTTCGACAATGAGTTCTTGATGCTAGGGATAACAGACTCGAGGAGGTCTGACAAGGAAGGAGCTCACAAAGAGTCGCAACATCCTTGACTTAGACTAAATGCTAGATGAAATGCACAATAGATTCAAAGTGAGAAAAAGGTTTATATGTGACTATCCTACAGCTTAAGTAGTGATAGCTGATTTAGTTAGGGCTGGTCCCCAGAAAGACATAAATGAAAAGAAGTGCTGTCGATTAACTAATCTGTAGTAGAACACTATGGAATGGTAAAGAATAATGGAAGGTAAGAACTACGAGACTGACATAATAGAATTAGCTGAGGAGTGATTGTTCAATGAAAAGACAAGAATACATACCATAGAGCTGATTCATAAAGAAAGTAACAGTGGATTCAAGAAAGAGATGATAAGTAAAAAGTATACTGTCATATACCTAGATATTCTGAAGAGGACTGTCTGTTGTGCAAAGCAAAGTAATGTGATAGAAGCTGAGAGAAAAAGGATTGTAACAGAACAACAGGTTATCAAATGAACCCTCTATCATATACATAGCTCTATAATCATCAATGGTGAGTGCTACAATCAATGATTATTACTCTCCATGAGCAAAGACATCCAATAGTGGTGCATGCTGTCCAGTCATTGTTACAGGTGCACTCTATGCTATAGTGCATTACGATTACTGAAGCTACAAGCACTACGGAAACGGACTACGGACTACGGACTAAGAACATGGACACTCTTAAGTTTTATCTTATCAGTACCAGATTTACTGATTACTCTTTATTTTCACATCTTCACATGTGCACATAGTCACATCTCACTTATTCACTATTTCATGACATCACGATTATCACTCTTGATGGAGTCACATTTCACGATCATCACGACCCCTATCTTTATGAGTCATGATCATAGATGAACCACACCTGATGCTTGAGGCATAAGGCTATGTCTTCCATTCTACCATATCTATGCTTCTTATTCACATTAGATCCACACCTTATGTGTATGTTTATGCTTCTCTTCCATTCTTACTTATTAGATACACATTGTAACATCATGGATGACACAGGATATCTCTAGATGAGGCATCC
>JBBPTP010001089.1:0-10677 GCA_038094195.1 Pulveroboletus aff. carminiporus | reverse complement strand
TCGCCTCCGGCATTTTCAGATCAGCGTATCGCTGGTATATCTCCCGTTTTGGTTGGGAGGATACTTGGGCTTCACTCGCCCTTCTTACCGACATTGGCTGCGTCCTCTGCCTATGGCTGTGGCAATCGGTCCCCTGTGTGCTTCCCCATCTGGCCCCACTCTAGTCACTGACCGTCTGTCTGGCAATCAGTAAAACCCTCCAAAAGAGACATCCCTCTACGTCGCCATTCCAAGCCCTAGAATTGTGTGCACAACAAGGAAGCGCGCTTGAGCATGATAGCCGCGATGATTCGGATCACAAACACTCGCTCGTCCTTCCAGAGAACGTCTTACGCAATCGCAATCACCTTCGGTTTAATGTGAATCACGATGCTTGCCCTGAAATTATATGCCTGTGGTACACGGCTGTGCGTATTGACACATGATATCGCAATTTCTCAGTTAACCAGTACGTCCACCGCTTCTTTTGTCGTGTTTGCGCCAATGAAATCCTGCAGCTGATGGGGTTTCTGACATTCTTCTTGTGTCTACGCCCATCTGAGAGGTGTAAAGGCCTCGCGGAGCCAGCGCGTACTGCTTATTTTGTCGTTTGCCTCCTCGATTTGCATCACCATTGTCTCGATAGCGCAGTCCATCTTTCTCTGCTTGCCTCTTTCCAGCAGAAGCTTGTTATCTGCTCACATCAAGGTAAAATGATCGAACATAGTGATAAACTCATCCCGCCCAGTTGTCCTAATTCTTAGGCAGCACTTTCGGTCATCATTTGTAACCTCCTCGTCGCCGCAACACTCGCATACCGATTCTATCACAAGATAGACATAGATTTTGGTGGGGCCTCCGTCGACACCGAACCTATCTAACTTACGACTATCGTTCCCGGAAGTTGCTTGTGCTCAATATCTCTGCCAAGCCCTGCGTTCATTGTGTCTCGGGTCCCTGACATAGACAGAGACTCACGCCTATCAGGGTTGACTCATGATCTAAGCGTGAACTGACGAAAGGTTATCAGACAACAGCACCTTGCCAGTCGGGTTGATCTCTTTTAGGGCTCTTCACCATAGGCTAACGAGTGCAGTAGATTCACTGCGCGTTGACGTGTTTTGGAATCGAATCCTTTTGGAATCCGCTGTGAAGTAATCCGCTGTCTTGGCGCTCAGATTGACGAACAAGTGAACGATGACCCCTGGCCCGTAGATGATGAAGTAGTGGAAGGTGAGGGACTGTCGAGATCGCTAACTGGACGACTATAAACGTAGTCATTCACTAGTGTCAAAATGATTACCCATGGCACAAGCCACATACGACTGTGCGATTTCTATGATGATGAGATTTAGTACGACTACATGGGACGATCCTTTTTACTTTCATCAGGCGGTTACACGAGAACCATACCTCGAATGTGTGCTCGACCTTGCTCAGTGACTGTCTCGCACATGGGACGTTACTACAAGTCGTGGGTAGAGAGACACGGCGCTGTCCGACAGCCATCTTGTCACCGGAACATTGTCTGTCCTTTTTCCCATTCTATCACTGAGGTAGGTCTACACTGTTATCAGTCGGATTCGTTTCGCTTATTTACTTCCTACGCCTGCAGTTCAACAGACCCCGGCTCACATGTCAGCGATTGAAGTAGTGTCACTATCCCACGCTCCCATTTTCCAGCTCTTCTAGGTTAAATGACGCTTACGGTCATTATGTGACCTGCATGCTTTTCCGACATCCCTGAAGGTGTAGTTGTTCTCGCTGCGCTCACACCATCAGTGTTCACAAGCACAAAGGGCTTTGTCCCTGCGTTTCCTTTTTTTGTTCAGTTCCCTGAGGCGTTCGCAACGTTAAAACTTAAAACCCTCCCATCGTTCAGCGTCTAACTGCAGCTGATCCATACACACCACCTCTCTTCTCGTATTGTTATCTATCCTCGTTAACCATGTCGGAAGAACTTTGGCCGTTGGATTTCAAAGGTTCGTTATCACGGCTTGATGTTCGTTCCGTCTTGTAAGCTTCCGTAGTGGTTTCAAGTCTTTTCCATGGCCTTGCCATCGCCTCAGGGATCTTTAGGTCAACGTATCGCTGGTACATTTCCCACTTTGGTTGGGAGGATGCTTGGGCTGTACTTGCCCTTATTATGGATATTGGTTGCTTCATCTGTACATGGCTGGAGAGACAATCAGTTCCTTGTGCGCCCTTCTCGTATCCGCCTATTCTAATCATTCATCGCCTGGTTCCTAACTAGCGAATCCCCCCATTTCCGACCTCATTGTTAACTGGGTAGTAACGATTACCTTGACCTCCGTCCCCTGGTGTGTTTCTGTCTATGCCGCTATTCTAACCTTAAATCTGATGCCCTACAGGGCAACACGTCTGAGCATGATATGCGCAATAATCCGGATTACAAATCCTCAGGGACTCGTACGACGCATGTCTTACGCAATTGCGAGCGCCTTCGGCTTGATGTGGATGGCGATACTTGCCCAGAAATTGTACTTTTGCGGTACACGGTGGTGCTCTATGACAAACGATGTTGGGATTTCTCAGTTAATTAGTACGCCTATCATCCCTTCCCTGAATGTCTGCTATTGACATCCTGCAGCTGATGTTATTTCCGACGCTCTTCTTATGTTCGCACCCGTGTTCTTCCTGAGAGGTGTAAAGATGTCGCGGAGCCGGCGCGTATTGCTCATCTCGTCGTTTGCTTCCTCGATCTGCATCACCTTGGTCTCGATACCGCAGTCTATCTGTCTCATCCTACCTCTTGGGACTGATAGCCTATTGGCTACTAACATCAAGGTAAAAGAATCGAACGTCGAGGTATGCTTATCCCACTCAGTCATCCTATTTTAAGGCAGCACTTTCGGTCGTCATTTGCAACCTCCTTGTTGTCGTGACATTTGCATACCGGTTTTTTCAGAAGACAGATATAGACGTCGAAAGTGATCCTATTCTATTCACGACTGTCGTTCCGGGTCAAGTGAATCTCGGAAGCTGTTCATGTTCGACATCCCTACCAAGTTCTTGCGATCAAGCTCAAGTTCCTGAATGTAGACAGAAACGATGTGTCACTCTTTCCCGCTGGGTTTGGTCCGTAGCCCAAGTATGAACTGACGAAGAGCTAGTAGCGCGGAGTAGCTTGTCCGTCAACTTAGCTTTTTTCAGGTAGTGACACACCCGCTTTAGGCTTCCAAACTACAAAAGTTATGCAGTAAATTATCTATGCCTTTAACCCGTTGTGGGAACTGCGAGTATCCCCGCATCAATTTGCGAAGACAAATGCACGTTGTATGATGCCAACGTCACCGCTTGACTCATACCTCCCACGCAGCAAACGTGGGCCACATCCTGTTTATAACTGTTGCTTTGCTACGTGAGAGGCGTTCCTGTGCTAATCCTAAAGAAAATTTTAGAAGAGGTTTGGCAATGGTAAATGTCCGAGTTTTCGGATTCTCAGGTGTGCCAGGGAAGTTCATCGTTGGGTAAAGATACTGAAGCCCCCCCGAAGAGATCGCTACACGATGATTCGTGGACGAATATGTAAATCTCTCAGGTCGCGTTAATAACGGTTCAAATGTACGGAAGACACAATCTGCTCAAGGCCAAAGATGCTCATGCAATCCGAATTTCACCCTTTTCTTGTGGCCTGCCAGTGCCGCATGCAGTATCACACCAACTGAAATCCAACGTTTATCGGTGAGATTCTAGTTACTCGGAGCAATGGGTAGTGACCCGAACAAGGCTTATCGTGTGTTTGCTTCTGGGACAACACTTCTGCGGCATGATGATACTATCAACCGTGTTCAAACTCTTGTATCGTTGATGCGGTGGGAAGACACATGGGCTCTGGTCGGGCTCCTCGCCGATGTCAAGTATCCTATCACTACTGGCTCAAACGACCTGTTCCTACGGAACATGAAGTCGTGTGTAGCAAGCAGTTCCATGGTGAGCCCTCAACTTGCATTTGACGGTGCGCCTTGATGCTGCAGACGGAAAAGAAAGCGAACAGAACGAGTATTCGGGTTCAAGGTCGTCATGAAAATAACTCGCCCAGATTATGAGTGAGCGTACATGACAAACCATGATTAACATTGGCTCCCAGGAATGACAACAGATTGCATCGCCATCGTACTTGTTGACTGGGCCCCCCGTGTTATCTCGCGTGATTAAAGCTGAGTTGGAAATGAAAGCTCCTGATTTTCACGTTCTGGGCGAGCTATATGGTCATCAACAAGACGGTATTACAAGCCGTGGTACTGCTTCGTGAGTTTGCCACCCTGTCAGGCACGATCATTGTTGGACATATCAAGGTGAGCATCGAAACCGTTCGGAACACGAGATGGGTCATTATACATCCAGATTGCACTTTAGTTGATCCGCGTATGTCACCTCCTGGTTATCGTCTCATGGGCCTATCAGGTTATGAACAAGGTTCTGGGTGATTCGACTCCGCACAAATTGAAGCGAAATCAAGTTCACGATAGCTTGACCCAGGCAGGATCAGCCAAAAAGCGAGGGTGTCTTGCAGTCCAACCCTCAGCTGCAATTCTTCTAGTTGGTCCTCCGGGGGAACCTCGTCGACCGGATACCGAACACATAGGTAGTGCCCCCCGTAGCAAGCGGTATGTGAAGGAGACGAGTGACCGAGTTATCTGTGTTATCTGTTCTGTACTTCCGGAGCGTAGTTCCCGTATTTATGCTTTTGGAAACAAAAGTTTGACGTAATGCGTTCGGAAATGGTATGCGTTTCCCTGCTCGATGCCTTGGTAGGGACCTTTCACGTTACGGGCTCCGCATTACTGTGGGTTTTTGGATCCTCCAATATCATAGTAGTTCTCATACCCACCCCTGAATTGACGCAAGACTCGACCATGGGGAGTATCAGCAACACAACCTAAATATCTATGTGAAAGTGATCTAGACAGTCGAGAATCGTCCGCCGACACCAATCCAACATGATGTTTCCCAATTGGTCACTAATCGGTGGCTCCCCCCACCCTTTTCTCGAATGGCAATCATATCAAACTCCGTCGCTTGCAGCCGTCTGTGTCTTTCCATAGTGCGGCGATACCGTCGACCTTGTTCAGGCTCTGGTACCGGTGGTATACAGGTCATATGTGGTGGGACGATGCTTGGGCCGTGCTAGCGTTCTTGGCCGATATCGCTTGCCTGATTGCGACGATACTTGAACGACCCATTTCAAGTGGTATGGTTACAATCGAACTACCCATCTGTAACTGACGACTGGGTGATCAGCTGGGTCCCTCGTTTCTTTCATGCCGGAAACTGGATCGTCTCGTTCGCATATCCGACGTTGATGTGGTGCGTCTGCTTATCGAGACATTAACGCGTGGAACTGAGGAGGAAACGATGTCTAGGGCCATGACGATAAGCATTCTGGCTTCCATGGTGCGTGTGTCGCATCCCGAGGACGCTGAGACACATCACCCTTGGCATCGGTATGCGTCTTGGGATTATGGAGACCAGAATGCTCACCCAGCGGATCCAATTCTGCAGTTTACATGTGTGTCTCATGACGAGGACAGTCCTCCACCAGTGAGTATAGGGGATCTTCAAACGTATCAGAGTTCACCATCAAAGATGACAGCGGGCTGTATCAAGGATGTACTTTTGAGTGCGCTCCCGATCTGGTTCTTACGCAGCGTGAAGCTGAGCCAAAAACGAAGAATTCTAATCTCTTCCATATCTATGGTCATCAATGTCGTGACGGTGATACAAGCGGTAGTACAGTTCCGGGTCCTTACCTCTGGATCAATTATCTTTGAGCACGTCAAGGCGGCGTGCACGATGATTGTGTGCAACCTGCTCGTGGTTGTCACCTTCGTCTGCATAAGGAGGCGTGCTTCAAGAACTCCATATCCGAGACGAACGAGATAGAATTGACGACTATCGACTTGGCCCAGGAAGATCCAGTCAAGGGACTAGCGAGAGAATGTCGATATCCGTGCCTCCAGGAACGACAAGATCGTCTACTTGGTCGTTCAGAGGCGGTAGCCGATCTAAGATATCTGGGACTACTGTAGTGTCTTGGACACACGAGGAAGAGCGTAAATAATTCGGGTTTGAAATGGCCTATGCAGATGACCTGTTATGCTGGACGAACACAGCGAAGAGAAACCCAGGTAATATGCCTATTTATACTTGGAGTCTCGCAAATGTTACAGTGACGCCCCACTGTGTTCGTGAGGAAAAGAGTATTGGACGGGGACTGGGACTGGAGAAGGCTAGGAAGAACGGGAGGAGGAACGCGCGACGCACATGCCCGCGTGAGAGCGGTAAAATGTCCAGGCACTTGCAAGGCACCAAAGTGGGGAGACAGTATGTGAGAAGAGCTGTGTACATTACTACCAGATGGCAAAGGTAACCAAATCTATTCCGGTGGAGTTGAAGTGGTGCATGGGGGCAAAAGTTTCGTAATTGAAAGCAGACCCACATGTGACCACAATGGCCATCTTCTGATTCCGAGATATTAGGTCCAATCGGCAGAGACTGGGAGCTTGCCATTGGTACGCTAGAAACGGGGACGAGTCGTCACGTTAGCAAAAATTGGCGTGCCTCACAGCAGACAGAAAATTCGTGGTCTACCATGCAGAACCGTGGGGAGGCTGAGTGAGAAAAAAGAATCTTTCCTTACAGAGGACGCAATTGCGGCTGACGGCCTGGTGCGCACCCGACGGGTTCATGGTGATCTTGTCATGGGTCCCAGTTTTGACTTTTGAGCACCCGAGTCGAGAGCGAGAGCGAGGCACAGTCAACTCGAGGCGAATGGAATCGTTCAATCGACGTGTCAAACGCTGGCAGGTATGCACCTGCGTGCCTGCCTGTGCTCGTATTCAGTGCTGAAGCGCTGACGGTCGAGAGTACAGCGTGTCTCGAAACGTCGTGGCATACAAGGTTAGCAACGTCCAGACTTTTGCCACGCAGGTTGACAACGCGCGTGTCACACTGTCACATGACCTTCTTAACATTACAGACGATGCAACACCCAAGGTATGTCTCGTACATTTCTCCGCAAAGTGGCGATGAAAGCGTTGTCGGACAGCTGACGCGTGTTTGCATGCGGATACGAACACATTTCCAAGCCGGAATTGCTGCGGAAACGTGCCTTTGCCCAACTGCGAACACATTAGGATTGTGACTCTCATGCAGGTTTCTCATCCCCACCCTGTCCCCGATATTGAACGTGGTGTCGCATCGGCAACGCGCTTTCCCTGAATGCAGATGCAGTCCAAAATATGGTTTCCACAAGGCTGAAGACTGGCCTCACCCATTCGACACGATGTTCTCTAACTGGAATTAGACGTTGATTGGTGACTTTTCCCCCTTTCTCGGATGGTATTGGTGAGGACTCATATATTCCGTAGCTGTCTCAGCGTCCTTTCATAGCGTTGCAATACTTTCGACTTTGTTCAAACTCTGATACCGATGGACCGCCATGGTATACCGGCCAGATGTGGTGGGATGATGCTTGGACCGTGCTGACGCCTCTAGCTGATATTGTCTGTCTGATTTCTACGGTACTCGCATATCGAGTGGTAAGAATGTGATTGTACACACCGGCCCATGACTAATGAGTGTGTGATCAGCTAGCATCCCCCGTTTCCTCGGCGTTGGGAATTGGATTGTCTCGTTTGCATACCTGATGTTGATGTGGTACGTTGCTTACCGGGGTGATGGCACGCAGAAATTGACGAAGAAACCATGGACTTTAGGTCCACGAGGATAAGCATCTTGAAACCCATGGTACACGTTTCACATCCTGAGACGCGTCATCGTCAGAATTGTACCCTTTTCGGGACTGTGAGGACCGTGATACTCGGACAGAGGCTTCAGGTTTGTCTTACAAACGATTATCTTGTGGCGAGAGCGGTCCTTATTGCTCAGACTACTGGTAAGCACTAGAATTTGTCACATTAGGTTGGCGTTCACCATTGGCTGTAACAAACGCAAGATTCTGATCTGTCCCACGTTTTCGGCAAGCATAGTCATTGACATTGTGACTAGGCGGTCACATTTTCCAGCCCATCACGTCGGGCTCAATCGTCTTGAACATGTCAAAGTAGCGTGCTCATTGATCGTGTGCAACCTCCTCATTGTTGCTGTTGTCTATCGCATGTCACACAAGGGCAAGACGGGAGTTGAGGACTATACCCAAGACGAACAATATAATGCTCACAATGGTCGAACTTGTTCAGAGAGGATTCAGTCAGGAGACCAGCAATGAAGGATCGTTGTCCATGCCTTCAAGGACGACAAAATCGTCTACTTAGTCTTTCGGATACGGTAGTTGATTGAAGACACCTGGATTCGTGTCGTAAGGAGCGAGAGTGAGCACGCTGACTGGTCAGTAAGTCAAGTTCAATTTTCCTATGTAAACAACCCGTTATTTACACGGTAACGCCCTTCGAACCATAGTAGATGGAGATATTAGTCACGGACAGGGTTTTGAACTTGGACTGATGGTATGGTTGCCGAGAAGATCCTTCAACGTTGATTCGTCCCTCTCAAATGGCAAGCGAGCTGAAGGGGAAAAGGTGCTCGATTATTCATGACGCCAGAACCAGCCTCTATATTCCTTGGAGGTTTTTGAAAGCCCGTAAGTGACAGGTGTGTGCGTGTGTGCACATCATGGAGAGGAGTGCCAAAATGGAGGTACACATTGCTATGGCACTAGAGCCATTCTCCGAGCCGCATCCAATGGTTTGCCAGCTCTCCTTGAGTGACGAAGGAAACAAACAAAGTGTATATCAAACTTTGAGCCGTGTAGGGCTGTTCGGGCATAGCAAGTGCTAGCGATGCGCTGTTCGGGCGCACAGCCTGTAGGGGAAGAGCTCGTAAGCGAGAATCATTCATTTGACTACCATATGGTCTCTCTTCCGCAGGCTAAGAAGTTGACTCCGACAAATCAGGGTCGATAGTGGATTCTCATCATTCAAGATGCTGAAACACTGCTGATTCAAGCTCGTTGTGTTTCAGCAGACTTTGCAGCGCACTGGACCTTAGTGCGTCCCCGATCAGAATGGCAGGTGCGGCACGAGCGGAACCAATGTGGCGAAATGGTGCTAATTCTGGATGAACTACGGCGTTCTGCAGTACTGTGACCATCGAGGTCAGCCGAGCTCCTTTAACTGTATGCCTTGTACTTCGACACGTACCTTGAACTCAAACTTTGCGAATAGAGTTGAAAGCATCCGTTGAAGTTCTTCCGACCCTGTCTGTGGGACTCCTGTGATTCGCAAATAACATAGGCATGAGAACGCGACCCCTTTGGCTTGGATGCACAAAGGAGGGTATGTATAAGTACCGGACGTCGCAGATTATCCACATTGCGTCGGTAAGCATTCATCGTATACGATGAACTTGACATGGAATTGTACGATGATCGGTGAACTTCTCCTTTCTCATTTCCCATAATTGCTATTGCTAAATATCCCATAGCGGTTGTATCATCCCTTCACTGCCTAGCAATACTCTCCACCTTGTTCAGACTTGGATACAGATGGTCAATGGCCGTTATGTGGTGGGATGATGCCTGGGCTGTCGTAGCGCTCGTAGCCGACATGGCGAGTCTGACCTCCGTTATTCTCCAACTACCAATGCTCAGCAGTAAGACTATCATTGAATCGGCTCACCACTGAGCGTTGAGCCACAAACCTGGCTCACAGTTTACTTCAGCCAACAACGATAGTTTCGCTACCATTGGCCAGTGGATCGGCACTTTTGTCTTCCCTACAATAATGTGGTGAGTCTATCTATGTACATGGTCTCGACAACGCGTGCTAAACGATCTTGCCATGACAACTCTTAGGGCGACAAGGATAAGCATTCTGACGTCCATGGTGCGCGTAACCCAACCCGAGGTTGTGTTGAAAAGAGTCGCTCTTTGCGTTGGCCTCGCCTTCGGAGCAATGTGGACCGGCACGGTTGCTCAACGACTAGATACATGCATATCTCGCAAGTCATGCGGGATCACGCTTGCAATCGCGACCGCTCAGACAATCAGTGAGTACAAAATTTTTTCAGCTATTTTCGGTCTTGACTCTTGATCAATTGCTTTTTTTTTTTTTTTTTAAAAAAAGTGGACTGTCTCGCCGACATTCTCTTGAGCGTGCTTCCAATCATATTCTTGCGTGGCGTGACACTGAGTCGAGAACGCAAGATTCTCATACTTTCCACGTTTTCTGCGAGCATGGTCATCAATGTCGTCACCATCGTACACGCAACGTTCATCTTCAAGCCCGTCACGTCAGGATCTGTCATTGTCGCACACGTCAAGGCAAGTATGCGTCTTGCGCTTGCAGAATGATCATGCATCTAATACCAGACATTGTACGTGCGCATCGAACCCCCTCGAAGCAGACTGCACTATCGCTGATCGTGTGTAATCTGCTTGTCATCGTCACCTTCATCTATCGCATCGTACGCAGGGGCCAAACAGACCTCGAGGCGTCTGACGCCCCGAGTCGCGTCGTGTTTACGACAGTTCTCAGTCAGGCAGTCCTCAGTCTACGTTCGCTCGCGACGAAATCGTCCACTTGGTCGTTCAAGCCTCCGAATTCACTGCCATCGAGGCTTTCTGGCGTCGCCACCGGAACATTGAGATTGGAAACGGTTCAAGGCAGTATTATAACAGAGGAACTGCCTTGATGAAAACGCGACATTCCGCGT
>JBBPTP010001088.1:0-10683 GCA_038094195.1 Pulveroboletus aff. carminiporus | reverse complement strand
AAGACCATCTTCCGAAGAGTCCATAGATCTGTACTGGCACCGGCAGTTCCCATCTCAATGTCACGGTGGACAAGTGCCTCAAAGAGAGATCCTACTAGGTCTTTTGCGGCGGGCACAGACAAGAAGTCTTTGATAAAGGAGCGAGCTTCATTCTCTGTCTCCTTGCGGAGTCGGTCCGAGAATTGCATGCGGATAAATTCAGATTTGAAGTCAATTCGCCACTCCAATTCAGCTCCTATTCTGCCAGCAGGTCCGACAGAGATGACGTAGTCGGAGGTACCGAGGTAATCGCGAGTAGTAATTTCTTTCACAGTCTTCTTCAAATCGCTAAACGAGATCGAGAGTGAGCTGTCGTGAGAACGCTTTACTGTATCGAAGGTCTTTATTGCATAGAATACATCTCGGGGAATGTATCCGAAGCGTTCAATGAGAGCTTCCAAAAGGATCTCGAAAGCCTTGTCCGTCGATTGTGGCGCGACTTTTCCATGCTTTTCCTTGAGAAAGTTGATAACCCCAGAATGGGCGGAAGACGGTGTGACGCCTTGCCAGTTTTTCCTTGCAAAGTCCAACTCTTCCTGGAATGCCGAGAATGTGGACATGAATGGTGCGCTGCGTAGAAAACCCGTTAGATATGAAGAACTTACTAGCAGATAACATCTTACCTGCTTTTCAGCTCATCATAATCCCACAATGGGAACCCAGTGAAGACAGGATATCGAGCCTTCTTCCAGGTCTTGTATCGGATCGGATCAGGAGATGGAGCTTGCACAGGGAAACACAGAGGACACCACGAAGGGCCTGGGGGTCCTTCAGGCTTGGTAAGGTCAAAGAGTGACCAAATGAAGGGACGTCGAATCGAACTGGTGGCAGGGCGGGGAAGTTGGCTCTTAGATATTTGTGAGGCCGTGTAAGCCGTGTCATGGTGGAAGAGAACGAAACCTTCGTCGGGCGTATAGAGCAAGACAATTTGCTTTTTCTGCAGGAGACGAACCAAGAACCACCAGATAAAAAATGTCTTTCCTGCGAATGAAGCTCAGGTGAGATGAACAGAATTCGGAATGAAATGTTTGCACCGATTCCTGATTGACCTGTGATAATCACCCCCGTGCTAGGCTGATTCACGGCCTGCTGCCAAACCACGCTCTCAGATAACAATCCCGAATAAAGAGGGGATGGTCTACAATGAGGTTGGGATCGAGATCAAGTCTTCGGTTCTTTGGACAGGCGGCTTCTTCTGAGCTTTCGTGCCACTTTTCCATGAATCTTTGCCAGTCACTGGCTTGTTCCCAACGTTCGAGACCTCGTGTAGACCAAGTCCAATTGGTGGGGTCTGCACGAACATGATTGCCAACCACATTGGAGTGAACGATGAGTGAACTCACCCGAGTTGGCGAGCGCAACGGGGAGGAACTGGGGTTTGGAGGTGAAAAAATTCAAGTCCATCGTATCTGGCAGCAAGTTCGATGCGGTGGTCGGCGTGAAAGGAGCCTCCATCGGAGTTTTTGGATATTGGAGCGGGTATTTACCAGTATCGTGAACGCCACTCCTAGCATCAGCGTACAACTGCGGGACGAGCGCGCATTGGAAGTATATAGCTGATCGTTTGGCGCTGGACCATGGCGTGACCATGCACACGTGGAGAAGGATAGACTTGCTGTGAAGCATCGCTCAAAAGCGCTCCAGTCCTTGCTGCATTGTTCAGTGACAGCTTACTTTCCTGGCCTAGGCAACGATGACCAGCAAGTCGGACGCTGGAGAAGAACGACCACGACATGAATCACAGACGTCGAGGAGGCGAAGGTTCTATTTACTATGGAAGCGGGTGTGGACTTCAACTTTGTGTTCTAGGCATGCCTCTTGTTTCTGCAATTCATTTCCCCCGGAACTAAGCAGCGACGACCAGAAGCCCAGGGACTGGACGAGAGCGACCGCAACTTGGATCCAGGGCGTCACCATGGAGCAAGCTATGGAGGCAAGTATGGTCCTCAATACGCTCCAAGTATGTCCTTTACTACATCCTTTGACTCTCACTTCCCCAGTCTAAGTGACGACCAGCAGGTCAAGAACCGAAGGACGATCACAGCATGAGTCAAGTGCGTTGCCGTGTGGCACCATTGTAGGTTTCGAGACCTAGCTTCCGATTTTCCAACTGATCTATCCTGTAGGACCCAGTACACACACATCGTGTTTCCAGCCCCTGCCCTCAATGTGCAGGGCAGGAACAAAGGGAGGAGGAAAATCCTGGAATCGGGGACCAGTCACAGGACGTGCCATCTTCTTCCAGCTCCGCAATGCATACGAACGAGAATCAAGGACCACAGCCTGAATGCACAGAGCCAGCGGACTGGCCACCGGATATACCTTTCTCTTTGGTTCCCGCAATTCACAGGACTGAGAATGAAAACCCTTGCCCTGAAAGGGACAGACAGGAGCTAGACGATAAAGAAGCCTCCAGATTCAGGAGCCAGTCAGAGGACATACTCTCTTCCTCAAGTTCCACGAAGCACGCGGACGGGGACAAAGAAATGGTTATCACGAGTACTAAATTCGTTTTTCTACATGGTTAATGATGATGCTAATGACAAAATAGGCATCCGAACAACAGATGTCTCTCTTGGCCTCAAACGACTCCCCGCCGGTTTTTACTCTGTGGTACATCATAGCGGCCTCAAATGGAAGACCGAAAACAAGTGTTCAGTGAATGACGATATTGTCGAATGGAGCGGGCCGATCCCAATGTGAGATCCATCGCCGACATTTGGGGTTTGTCCTGACGGAGTTCGCAGACCGTCAGATCCACTGGCTATTGTTTGTCTCGAGGTCTATGCGTCCTTTGAATTCCAGCCCATGTTGGGTGCTGGGGAACAGCTGCGAAAGCTATTGATTACTGTGGAACGACTATTGAACCACAGTGCGGATGGCGTTCGTGAGTGTAACCGAGCTGAGCAAGGGTTTGTGAACTCACATCATGACAGCATTCACCCTCGTCCCAAAGGATGGCGACGTTGTGTCCCCCTGTTCATCCATTTGTGTAATTGTCAAACAGAGGAAGCGCGACGGCGGCGATTCATTAACATCGATGACCCTTGGCCCGCTTTGCGTAAGCAAGCAACTTGTGTCAACGTAGCCCTCACTAATCAATGTCCGTAAAGTCGTCTATAGAAACCCAAGGCGAGCTAGAGGATGCGACAAATCGAGGCCATGAGGCTCTCTCTTATTACCGAAATCACGGAGGAGAGCAGAATCTGGAGCGTTCTATTGAACATTTTGAACGAGCGCTCGATGTGTGTTCGCTGGACCACCCCTGTCGTGCGGTTGCCCATTCAAACCTAGCGATGGCTACATTCATCCTCTCTCAGGTCAAGGACTCGGATGCCTCCCTCGATGTCCCCCTTGGCTTGTATCGCAATGCACTTACTGCCCGTCCCGTCGGTCACATTGACCGGCCATCCACATTGATTCAGTTAGCCGCAGTGCATTTTGTACGATTCGAGAGGTGGGGGGATGAGGTCGAGCGAGCACAGACCGAGACATTACTACATGAGGCAATCGAACTGAGTTCAACAGACAGTCATGAAAATCAGGCTGCGACTTTCATGCTCCAGCTGCACACAGGACGTGCAGCAGATCCTATTCAGGCGGATGGCCAATCATCGCTAGAGCAAAGTTCATCTTCACGCGTAACGGATGAGGATCCATGGACTTCAAGTGTCCAATTGCTACAGCGCTTCAGACAGTCCGATGATCTAGTCGACCTGCAACGGGCAATCACGATTCTGGAGGTATTTGTCAGGTCTACTTCGGTCGGGGATGACCGACACCGTGCAGGGGTGGTGAATCTTGGTGCGGCATTGTGGTATCGATTCGTTCACCTCGGTCAGCTAAGTGACCTCGAGAAAACAATTTCGACACTGAGGGATGTTGTTGACCTCACCCCTCATGATCACCCTGACAGGGCTGCCTGTCTCAGCAATCTCGGCAGCTCCTTCCGTACTCGCTTTTACCACCTGGGGGAGCTGAATGACCTCGACGAAGCAATTCTGAGGTACAGAGGCGCTGTTGACCTCACTCCACATAGTCACCCCGACAGACCAAGTCATCTCAACAACCTTGGTTTCTCTCTCTACACTCGTTTCGAGCGCTTCGGGGAACTAAATGACCTCGAGGCTTCAATTCCTGTGCTCAAGGAGGCTGTTGACCTTACTCCTGATAGTCATCCTGAAAAGCCCTCTCGCCTTGACAACCTCGGCAGCTCCTGCTCAGTCCGTTTCGAGCGCCTTGGGGAGCTCAAAGACCTCGAGGATGCAATTTCAATGCAGAAGAATGCCGTGAACCTTGTCCCTGATGATCACCCTAATAAATCCCGCCATCTTAGCAACCTTGCCATCTCCCTAAAAGCTCGTTTTGAGCACCTTGGGGACCTTAGCGACCTCGAGGTCTCAATCTCTACGCTCAAAAGTGCTGTTGACCTCACTCCACATGGTCACCCTCACAAGCCTGCCTGGCTTAACAACCTCGGCAACTCCTTCAGTGTCCGTTTTGAGCGCCTCGGGCAACTGCACGACCTTGAAAATGCAATTTCGATGCTTAAGGACGCCGTTGACCTCACTCCCCCCGGCCACTCTTACAAGCCCATCATTCTAAACAGTCTGGGGAACTCCCTCAATACTCGCTTTCAGCGCCTCGGGCAGCTGAACGACCTCGAGGATGCAATTTCGAACCAGAGGGAGGCTGTTGACCTTATCCCTCAAAGCCATCCTCACAAGCCTACCTTTTTGAACAGCCTTGGCAACTCCTTCAAAGCTCGTTTCGGACTCCTTGGGGAGTTGAATGATATCGGGGATGCAATCTCGACACTTGGGAAGGCTATCGATCTCACCCCTGATGGTCACCCTGGCAGGCCCGGCTGTCTCAACAACCTTGGAAACTGCTTAAAAGCCCGTTTTGAGCGCCTCGGCGGGCTTAATGACCTTGAAGATGCAATTTCGATGCACAAGGGTGCCATTCATCTTACTCCTCATGACCACCCTGACAAGCCCAGCCGGTTAAGCAATCTTGGTAATTCCTTCTTCACTCGTTTCGAGCACCTCGGGGAACTGAGTGACCTCGAGGATGCAATTTCGATGTACAAGGATGCTGTTGGCCTGAGTCCCAACGGGCATACCCACACACCCGGCTATATTGCAAATCTTGGCAACTCACTTCTCACTCGTTTCAAGCGACTTGGGTCGCCAAGTGATCTAGAAGACGCAATTTTGAAGTATAAGAGTGCTGTCGACTTCACACCTCGTGGTCACTCCTCCAGACCGGACTATCTTAATAACCTTGCCACGTCCCTTCGAGTTCATTTTGAGCGTGTCGGGGAGATGAGTGATCTCGAGGATGCAATCTCGATGCTAAAGGACGCTGTCAGCCTTACCCCCTGCGGCCACCACCATCATGCCGGCTATCTTAACAATCTTGGTACCTCCCTCTTTACTCGCTTTGAGCGCCTTGGAGAGCTGAATGACCTCGAGGACGCAATTTTGAGGCTCAAGGATGCTGTTGACCTCACTCCTCATGGTCACCCTGATAGGCCTATCCGTCTGGATAGTCTTGGCATCTTCCTGAAAGCCCGTTTCGACCGCCTTGGAGAGCTGAGCGATCTTGAGGACGCAATTTTGAGACACAAGAGCGCTGCTGACATTACCCCTCATGGTCACCCTGGGAAACCGGCCTGTCTTAGCAACCTTAGTAACACCTTAGTCAGTCGTTTTTATCGCCTCGGGGAACTGAGTGACCTGGAGGAAGCAATCTTGAGGCACAGAGACGCCGCTGACCTTACTCCCAACGGTCATTCCGACAAGCTCGTCCATCTCAACAACGTCGGAAGCTCTTTCTTGACCCGCTTCCACCACCTCGAGGAACTAAGTGACCTTGAGGACGCAATCTCTACGCTCAGGGATACTAATGACCTCATCCCGCATAGCCACTCCTATAAGCCCACCTTATTGAATAACCTGGGGAATTCCTTCACAGCTCGATTTAACCACCTCAAGGAACCGAGCGACATCGAGCAGGCAATTTCGATGTACAAGGATGCTGTTGCCCTCGTTCCTGATGGTCACCCTGACAAGCCCACACGTCTCAATAGCCTCGGAAACGCCTTCTTTGCTCGTTTCGAGCACCTCATGGAATTGGACGATCTCGAGGAAGCGATTTCAAGGTATTCGGACGCTGTTGACCTCACTTCTTACGGCCACCCTGACAGGCCCAGCCATCTCAATAACCTCGGCAGTTCCTTCTTTACCCGTTTCGAGCGCCTCAGGGAGCTGAGTGATCTTAAGGAAGCAATCTCAAGGCTAGGAGATGCTGTTGATCTCACCCCTCATAGCCACCCTCAGAAGCCTGCCTTTCTTACCAACCTCGCAACCTCCATCTTCGCTCATTTCGAGCATGTTAGGGAACCGAGAAGCCTCCAACAAGCAATTTCCCTATATTCAGATGCCGCCTCCTCCCTGGTTGGTTCTATTCGCGATCGATTTCAGGCATCCCTGAGATGGATAACGTGTGCCCGGAGAGCTCGCCATCACTCCCTCCTCCATGCATATTCTACTTCCATTAGCCTCCTCCCCCAACTCGCATGGATTGGCCTCTCTCTTACAAACCGTTACTCTGAACTCACGCGAGGTGCCGATGTTGTGAGGGAGGCAGCGGCAGCAGCTTTGGAATCGGGACTTCCGGAAACAGCAGTGGAGTGGCTTGAGCAAGGACGCTCGATCGTTTGGGGAGAGCTTTTCCAGCTTCGCAACTCTTACGAAGAGTTGGCGTCCGTTCATTCAGACCATGCCCGCAGACTTCGGGAAATATCTATCGCATTGGAGCGTGCTAGCGCTACTCGCGAAAAACATTTGTCCGCAATCCTAGAACAGAGTCAAAATACAGTCCATCACGCGACAGAGTCCTTGAAACAAGAAGCTGATAGACACCGTAAGCTCGCTATCGAACGTGATAAGCTACTCCAAGAGATTCGCAAACTGCCTGGTTTGGAGCGGTTCCTCTTACACAAAAGGTTTTCTCAGCTCCACGGTTCGGCGCACTCCGGACCGGTGGTCATACTCAACGCTGCGAAAAGCCGCTGCGATGCGTTGATTGTTCTCGACAATGTGGGTCATGTAATTCATGTCCCACTCCCCAATTTCACTATCAAACGATCTACTGACCTGGAGAACACTCTGAAGAATTTTGTTCGTGACGCCCACCCCATTCGCCTTGACGAAAGGGATGGGCAAAGTGCGCCATGGGACTTCAGTTGGGAATCCGTCTTATCGCCCTTGTGGAAATGCGTCGTCAGACCGGTCATGGATGCCTTGGCTTTCTCAGTACGTGATGCCATGTCACTTGAATTCACAACTGATCCCCTCGTCTTCAAACAGTCCCCTGGGAATCTATCGCGCATTTTTTGGTGTCCAACTGGCCCATTCACATTTCTTCCAATCCACGCAGCTGGATTCTATGACGCTCAGTATTCTCCAGGTGGGAGCAAAGTATCTGACTTTGCCGTCTCGTCATACGTCCCTACTCTTGCCATTCTTGCCCCATCACCCAGACCTGTCACGGTGCCTAGCGACAATCTCCGCCTCCTTACTGTTCGTCAACCATCCTCAGATGGCCTACCGCAACTCCCAGGCGTGGACACTGAATTGGAATACATCAATGAGCTAATTCGGAATTCACCCTCGGTACATGACACCCTCTTGGAAACCACCCTTGGAACGGTCGAAGAAGTACTCGACCTGATGAAGGATGCGGATTGGGTCCATTTTGCCTGCCACGGCGTCCAAGATGCCATAGATAGTGGGCTTTGTCTCGCTGACCGACGCCGGTTGAAAGTACGGGATATCATCGCATTGACACGTCCCCATGGTGGACTTGCCTTTCTCTCTGCATGTCAGACTGCAAAGGGTGACGAGCGTCTCTCCGACGAGGCTATCCATATCGCAGCGGGGATGTTGCTTGCGGGATATGGGGGAGTCGTTGGTACGATGTGGTCGATCAGCGATAGGCTTGCGCCTGGCGTGGCGAGGGACGTATACAAGCAACTGTTTCGGAGTGGCAAAAAGCCGGATTATCGGGAGGCTGCATGGGCGCTGCACGACGCTGTTGGGCGACTTCGGGATAGCGGTGTGTCGTTTGACGAGTGGGTTCCGTTTATCCACGTGGGTCTTTGAATGTAGGCACGTCAAGACACTACTATTATCTCGTTGTGGCGTTCTGCGACTCTTTACTTCGATGGAAAGATTGACCCTGGGACATATCTTCAATGGCAATGTATCCGTAACCTCGCTGATAGTAGGATAACGTGTTTGATTGCGTCTGCACGTCCACGAGAGAGTCGTCGAGGTCTAGACCGACTACATACTGGTCGATCTCGACTTGCGTGCGGATTCATGGCTCTTTCCGCACGCGTTCTATGCGCTTTTCTCGTAAGTATGTAGTCGTGATGTCATGAGATCCCGCACTGAGAGCTGATCATAGTTCTCGGAGATGGAAGTGTGCTGAACCCGCCTATTGATTGCATTAACCCTCTTATCACAAACTTGGTGCTGCTGTACGCAATCCCGTCAGGCATCCCTCGATGAACAAGGGTGTTTAGCAGCGATCAGAGGACCGGTCTGTGGAGAAGGAGCACACACCTTTTTTCCCGTTCCTGGAAGAAGGCCCGATGATCCTGCCACCCCGACCTTGTTTGATCATCTGAACAGCCGCATATTTGTAGCAAAGAAAGGTCCCCTTAACGTTGAAGTTGAACGTAGTGTCCCAATGATCGACAGACGCTACGCAAGCCCGTCTGCGTTGGCCTCCATCTAAGAAACGCATTGGCGTAGGGAGGGGGCTGGAGCCTGGCATAAAGACATCCAGTCCACCCAATGTCTCCACAACTGTGTCCGACAGACTGGCCTTTGATGTCCGCCTCGACACTGATGTTGGCGCAGATGGCGCAGGATCGATGACCTTTGGCATTTATCTCGTCCGAGAGGGCATCTAGGAGATGTTTGTTCAGAGTGAGGTCGTTGATAGCGACATCGAGACCGTCCTCGGCAATCAGATAGCGATGGCACGGCCGATGCCTTGTGCACCGGTGATCATGTCGATAGAGCACACGGTCGCCTGGAAATTTACAAGAGTCTATACTCCAGGTTCTTGTGGCACTTGTATGAGCCTGATCTTACTAGATACAAATCTACATTTCACTACATTGCTGCTACACTACTGAAATCATACACGTTCACGTAACCCAACTTGTCGCCCCCTCACCAACGTGTGCATGAGGTGAAAATAGTGTGGATTTGTTGATGAAACCGAATGACAAACAGGAAAAAAATAATCTGCTAGCGACGCAGAATGGTTGTTAAGCAGAACGAGGAAGTTCAACCTCCACCCAGAATGTAGAATGTGTGTTACGAACCCTATACATTACGAGCGATCAACTGTACCACGCACCAGAGGGAAGTCCAGGAGATATCCATCTCCTCGATGGTCGGCCCGTATCACACTCTCGTCCCAACCTTCGGGAAGCACCCATTTCGGGTGCGGTTCCTTCTCGCCAGCAGGACGGACAAGGACGTAGCATACCTGAACCGACGCCTTCCGTTTCAATCCCTTCGACTTCTTTGTTGGGGGTTGATCTGAAACTTTTCCCTTCTCAAGTAGCTCTCGTACCTTCTTGATGATCATGCGTGTAAACTGGTATCCCTCCTTTGAACCTCCATGCTGATCGGCGGTGGTCGTTTGGAGCAGCCAAAGACGTGCAAAGTTGGTCGAGAAGTCGATGTCTACGATGAAAGAACCAAAGAGAGGGCCAGGTACGCGAGGAATGTAGTATTTGTCGGGAGAAAGATCTTCGGGGAGGTCGTCGCGGTCGAAGGAGACCACCTCCCGCTGGACTTTCGAGAAGCCTTGCATCGTCGCAGCAGGGTCAGGGAGAACAAAACGCACAGCATTGAGCGTATTGCGCTCGAAGACCATCTTCCGAAGAGTCCATAGATCTGTACTGGCACCGGCAGTTCCCATCTCAATGTCACGGTGGACAAGTGCCTCAAAGAGAGATCCTACTAGGTCTTTTGCGGCGGGCACAGACAAGAAGTCTTTGATAAAGGAGCGAGCTTCATTCTCTGTCTCCTTGCGGAGTCGGTCCGAGAATTGCATACGAATAAATTCAGATTTGAAGTCAATTCGCCACTCCAATTCAGCTCCTATTCTGCCAGCAGGTCCGACAGAGATGACGTAGTCGGAGGTACCGAGGTAATCGCGAGTAGTAATTTCTTTCACAGTCTTCTTCAAATCGCTAAACGAGATCGAGAGTGAGCTGTCGTGAGAACGCTTTACTGTATCGAAGGTCTTTATTGCATAGAATACATCTCGGGGAATGTATCCGAAGCGTTCAATGAGAGCTTCCAAAAGGATCTCGAAAGCCTCGTTTGTTGATTTTGGCGCGACTTTTCCGTGCTTTTCCTTGAGAAAGTTGATAACCCCAGAATGGGCGGAAGACGGTGTGACGCCTTGCCAGTTTTTCCTTGCAAAGTCCAACTCTTCCTGGAATGCCGAGAATGTGGACATGAATGATGCGCTACATAGAAAACCCGTTAGACATGAAGAATTTACTAACACATAACATCTTACCCGCTTTTCAGCTCACCATAA
>JBBPTP010001085.1:0-10718 GCA_038094195.1 Pulveroboletus aff. carminiporus | reverse complement strand
TTTACATTTCCCATAGTTGGTCCACATATTTTGCAAATCTGAATAGACAGTCCTCTAGAGTATTCTTTTAGTAATCTGTCCATATAATTTTGAGGATTTAATATTGTGGCTTTGAATTGTTATGAGGTGCCGAACATGTTGAACATATGTTTGGCACATGTTCAGCAGCTTATGTAAGCCTGAGTTTTGAAGCAGAAACATTTAAAATACACTCTAAAGATAGTTCTAGCTATAATCTAGGTGTCTTGAATGTTTTATTGATAGTTCTGGCCCTCTGTGGTGTATAGTACTGATTTTAGGTGATTTGGGGTGATAAGTACTGCACAGCCACCAAGGTGTACCATGAGTACATCAGTGAGTATGCAATTTTGACAACCATTAGCCAGGTTCTTCTGTTCTTTGTATATATATTGATTGATGGTAAATGTATCATCCTCTACTAGTCTAGTAGCCATGGGGCTTTCTAGTAGTGTATTATTCACATTGTAACAGATCTGGTCTGACAGTGTGGCTGACATAGAGCAAAAGCATCTTCTTCATCAGGGTGACAGTCTTTTTCATGTTCTCTCTATTCAACCATGGATATGAAGTCCTCAGAAATGCATAGTTTATGATTTTGATGCAAGCTTCTTCTACATCATTCAGGCTGATATATGTCAGAATGGAAGCCATGTCAGGAAGGGCAATCAAGTTGTTTCCATCCTTTTGTGTGATGCTGTCCATCTTGAGAAGCTTATTTTTGGATGTCTGGATGTGTTTGCAGACCATGCTAGCAAAGTCTGTCTTTTTTAGTTGCTTGTCCACATTGATTAAGTCATGAGACAACTTGATATAGTTTTCAACCCCTATCAGGACAGATTAGTAATATGTTCACAAGTAATTGTATATCTGTGTGCATGACATATGAGACCAACATTGATGAGTGGCACATGATCTGACACCAGATCATGCACTTGCCTTGGAAATGCTACCACCATTCATGTCAAACTTAATTTCAACAAAGTGTTCCAGAGTACATATGTGATCATGCCATATGCTGGGATTTCAGTCTACACCCAGGGAGATCAAGGGCTCTATCCATAAGGTACGCACGAGGCGATAGATAGCTACATGAGGATGTGGAGTCCGAGGATGTCCGAGAGGGCGAGGACGGAGATATGTTACACGTGGAGTGGAAGTCGAGAAGTCCATGACAGACGATGATGGGAATATGATACAGGATAGGGATAAGGACAAAGGTGCGGCTGATGATGAGAGAGAGGTTGTGGACAATGATGAGGTATGGACGAGGACGAGGTGTTAATACAGAGGATGCCTGATAAGACCATGGTGGAACGAGCACAAGCACGAGAAGATGGAGTTCAGATGAAGACCATGAGTAGACAAGGATGCAAGCACGAATAGAGGTTCTAGATCATGGACAAGGATGAATGTAGTCTTGAGGTGCGAGGATGACGTTGATTAGGTGAGGAAAAAGAGTATAGAGGTTTGGAATAGGGGAAAATGTAACAGATATGGCCTCAATGTGACCATTTCACTTGATTAGGCTGCCTCTATGTCTCTATCTGGTTGGATCCCAATTTTGACTTTTTTTGTCGACGTGATGGGTTTGACAGCTTGATGGGATGTCTAGGATGTAGGCTGGGTGGCAAGGATGGCCTAGGTATGTAATCCATCTCATGTTTTCGCTGATTTGCCTGATCTCTAGCTAGCATTGCCATTTCAACTCATTTTGAGATGTAGCACTTGCTGCTCATTACACCATCATTCCTACAGCACAATTTCCATTACTTTCACACCACATTTTGCCTTCAATGCCTCCCAGATCAGCTTTCTTACCTATACCCCTTCCTCGGCCTCTATTTTGAATGCACTTGTTTTGACAAAGCACTCTGTCTCGTCACCTCTGAGGCCTTCCTGAGTCATGTGAGGACCACTCCCATGTGTTTCACATTCAGATTCACCTTCGATGTCACTAGTTTTAGCCATCTTGGCTCTCTCGCCTTCTTGACCTTTAACTTGACCTGGCCACTTTGGATCATTGAAGCGCTGGCTTCTGACACTTTGAGATATTCCCTGGGCCCATGATGACCACCTGATGTGATCATTTTGTCACCTGGCTTGTCCAGTTTGACTCAAGCTCTCTTATGTGAGTTTTCTCTCTCCTCATGCTCTAATCGATCCTGGACTCGTTCTAACAAGTCTGACAGCTTCTTGAATCAGTTTATAGGGTTCTCATCACCATCTGACACTCTCGACATGTCTGCTTCATCACTGGTATGTTAGTCGTCAATGCTTGCTGACATTACCTGCTCTCTCATGAGCTCAATGTTGGGGGACCTGTGTTCATGCACAGATCATTTGAATGGGATAGTGAGAGGTGGTTGTAGCTCAGGGGATGTATCCGGTAGGTCTTCATTGACCTTTGAGATGCACTGACCATTTGTTTGGCCATTGCCTTCAATCACTCATATGCCCTTTGGCATAAAGAGGAACAAAGGACCTGCACCAAGGTTTGGTGTGAAGAATACAAAAGAAACCAACAAAGAGGGTGGACAGATTGTGTTGTGAGTGTGATATGCTAGCAAGGCAAGAAAGAAACAAATAGTTTTGGAATTTAGTGCTGTTGGCATGAAGCGCTAACAGGGCATCAGAGTTGATGTGGTCAACAGAGAAAATTTATCAACCATATTTGGACTCAGACTGTGGGAACTCACAACTGGATGTAGCTTGTAGGGGAAATAGCACTCTAGACAATGAATAACCAGCCAAGCAATGGTTAATCACAAAGGATGGCTGAGATTGGTCTATATTGATATAACCAGTCAGGTATGACTGACCTTTTGTATTGATTGATGCATCATGCAACCAATTATTGATAGTTACATACTCAGTCAGATATGACTGATGCATTGTGTGACTAGTAGCATAGTCAGTCAGGTGTGACTGACAATTAGTAATGACTGATACATTATAGACTGACTATTAGCAGTAGTAGTGCAGTCAGTCAGGTATGATTGATGATTAGTAATGACTGACACTGTAATTGGCCATTGCTAGAGTCAGGTCAAGTCACAAAGTAGCAAGTATCTACAAATGTTACATAGAATTACTAGAAATAAAGTATGAAGATTGAACTAACTCTGATAAATATCTCATCTACCTCTAGGATCATATATATTGTTCAAATAAATTGATAGCTGCCACTAGCCTTTTCAATTGTGTTCTTCTCACATATATAACATTAGAAGAGTATATTGTAAGCATCAGAATAGTGTCTGTATTTTTTTTTGATCACCACATTCTATCTACCTCTATGACCATCTATGTTGTTCAAATAAATCAGCAGTTGCCACCAGCCTCTCCAATTGTATTTACCTAGTGTATATAACATCAGAGAAGTCCATTGCAGTCATTAGAACAGCTTCTATATTTTTTTTGACCATCATATTCTATCTATCTCTAATGATATAATCTTCTTCTTCAAATAAATCAGAGCTATATGCCAGCAATGTTTCAAGTATCTTTCTGGGGGTTTTAAGGCCCTTTGAATTGATTGGGAATAATTCCAAGGTCACCAGATTTTTTTTCACATGATATAATACCTTCTTCCCCTTCTACCCATTTTGCTTATAACAATTTATTCTGACCACCGTTTTCTTAGAAATTTGATTTGGAGGATCCTAATAGATATATCTATGTCCTCCTATTTTTATTTCCCTCAAATTTTGGTCAGACAGTTGTAATTATAATTACCCCAGACTCTATATAGAAGATCACATGTCCGTTATGTCGACTTCTTTTCTGCCATCCCTTCCATTTCATCTGGTGTTCACTCCTTGCCTGATGCTCAAAAGATAAGCTTGTTTCAGCAGTGTCATCTCTTTGACTCTCTTCCTGGAGATCCCTCAGTTCCAATATCCTTTGTGGTCATGGCTTCCAACCACTTCTTTATTGTGGTCTTCGATTATCAGGAAAATGTGGTCTTTGTCCTTGGTCGTCATATTTCTGGAAACTCTGAAGCACCTAATCCACATTATGACCATGAGCTGGATGACTGGAGAAGATGGAATGGACCTTTCTATTGGACTCGCATCGCTGCCCTCCATCAATATGATGCTGTGGAACCTGATCAAGTCTGTGTACGTGTGCGCAATTGGACTCAAAATGGTTATGATTGTGGACCCATCGCCTCCTTTGTCATGGAATCCCTTCTAAACACTGGTCTCTATGATGATGAAGGAGTTCTTCATATTCCTTCCATTCCTTGTGATCACCGTCTTCGTCTTCATATCCTCACCATGGTCAAGGAGGCTTGCAGAAGAAGTTAGGAGGACTATCGCTATCTGTCTTCTACCAACCTTCCACCTATAGACATATGGTCACAGTGGGATGACACACCTTCTGTCACTGAGCAGACCATCAATGAAGTACAGGAAGAAGCTTTTGGAGAGCAGCATGGAGCTCTCATTCAGGAACTCAATGTGATTGCTAGCAACTGTCTTGTTTGTTATAGGGTCAATGCAGGACAGCAACAATCTATATTCTCCTTGGACTCTGATCTCTCCCAGGGACAGGAAGATGATGAAGAGAGAGATCAGCCAGTTTTCAATTCCAAATCTCAGCGCCTCAAGGATCTTCTTCGACATTATCCTTATGTGAACAAAGCTAGAGCTAGAGATGTTATTCCACCTCGAGAAGTGCATGGAAGGTCAGATATGATCACAGAAGACGCTCTTCATGCTATTCAACAACGAAAGCATGTCAAGGATTGGTCCACAGGCCACATGTTCCGCTTTCCTCGTCCTACTCCTGCCATACATCTTTCTGCATACCATGGTCATCGATGGAAGACATTCAACAGGTCATATGATGATTATGAAGGTGGTCCCATCTTGGAAAGCCTTCAGTAGGATCGCAATCTTTATGAGATTGTAGAAGAGCCATATTATCGTCCAGGACTATGGACCTCTTTTCAAGATCATAGGTATCGTCTGATGGCTTCCTTTAGCCAAATGTTTTACTTGGAACTCCCTATCAAACTCATGGATCATATTCTTCCTGTGGGTGTCACAGAAGATTATGAACCCTCTCTTCAGGCCAATCATTATGTTACTGGTGAGCATTACATCCATATGTCTACATTCCTTATGAAATTTCATTCAGGAAAATATACTCTCTATCGTGGAGTGACCTCTTCACTTTCAGATCAGGTCAAGGATCAAGTTCAAGTGAATGATGTGGTCATCTTGAGTGCTGCTCAGATGATCGAGGCCAGTATCATTACCTCTGAAGATCTCATCAAAACCTTTCTTTGTGGTCGATATAAAGATGACAAGCATATCTGTCTTGATCTCAAATTGGATCATATGTCTCTTACCTTTGAAGAAGTGAATGTGGTGGTGGACATCGACAGTCTCATCTGGGTCACTTGCTCCCTTCATTTTCACACTCTTTTGGCAATATATCTAGGTCCCATTTTGGAAGACAAGGCTCCCATGCACAAAAACAATCATGTTTATGTCAACATTCTTGTTCCCCAATCTCAAGAGGATGCCAATGCCATAGGAGGTCATACAGAATGGTTGACCATGTCCTTTCCCATCTGTGGAGTTCCTCATACTGTTTTCGGTACATTGAGCAGTGCCTCAGGTGCCATGTATGTATACATCTGCTTTCCCAGGATGATACATAGGGATGAGATGACACACAAGCGTGCCAGTCGCATCCCCAAGGAGGTCTTGGACTATTTCTGGAAGCATGTCTTGCTTCCTGCCATACATCAGCATGCCAAGGTTGACAATGCTCCATATGTATCTCTCACCCTGGAGGAAGTACGATTCAAGGCTCGCAAAGGCAACAGTAAAAAGGTAGGTCGTCCCAAAGCAGTTCCCTTTACCATGGATTTGTTGAAGAAGATTCAATCTACCATGGAGGATATCATCCAAGAAGATCCTTCATGCTTTGCCAACTATGGTTCCTTTTTCTTCGTCCTGGATTGCAAAGGAACCAAGCTTTGGGCCAAGACACCGCTATTTCAGGAGAACAGCTCTTTGATCAAGGTCCTCCAGGATGGAATTCCAGCACTGGACTGGTCTTACATGGCCAACAGAAACAACGGTGAACTCTTGGTGGATTTAGGGATCAGTTTTCATCCTATCTCTGATGAGAAACTGATGGGTCTGTGGAGATTGGATGCTTTGGAAGCTTCATTTGATGCTGATGGATTTCTTAGAGGCAACATCCATCACACTTGCACCCTTGGGCGGTATGGAGGACTTCAAGCTGAAATGTCTCAAAAGAGGGCAAGACAAACTCATGTGGCCTTCAGGAGTTCCTACAATCTCAGCTATGAGGTGGTGCAACCCAATGACAACCTGCCTACCTTTGTCATGGACAGGGATGCCTATGCATTGAATGATGCATTCATGCAGGAGTGTACACAGGTCATCAGCATGTATTCTGGACAAGCCAAGAATCGATCTTATGGAGTCAGGGATGAATATAGAATGGGTGGAACAGCCATAAAATATATCATGGCAGAGTTGGCAGACAGGGTAGGTTGTTTTCTGAAGGTATCATGACCATCTCTCTCATTCTTGTCTTTTTAGGTGAAGGTGTTTCTTGCATCCAATCCCATCTTATGGATATCATCAGAGATCTGGTTTGAATTTTTGGCCAGACATGTCAGAGCCCTCCAGCTGGCTCAAATAACTATCAAGGACTTGAGTCCTCCTAATTTGGGAGTGCTCACTGGCATCTTTTGTCATTTGATCCACTGCACTTCCAGCACTCCTATCATCTTGGACTATCATGTTCGAGAATCCATGGCTTTGCTTCAGTTCTCTAGGATCTGTGAATGATTCGGAATGTTCTTCCTGCTGGATCTTGATCTTCAAAAGATGCCCCTACTTTCAGCAGTCCAAGAACAAGATGATCTGGAGATATTAAACCTCATGGGAGCAAAGCTTAAAAAGAAAGAGGGTCGACCTGCATGACCAAGAATAGCATCCAGCCAGGATTCCAATCAGTTTTCCATTGGAAGCATGCCCACCTGGGCCTTGTTGACCAAGACCATTCGAGATCAGCCTTGGTTGATCATGCAAGCTTGGATGTGGTCCAGTGATCTGTCCTATCTGAAGCCTGTGGTGGGCAAGTTGTTTGTTCAGTTCACCTGCCAGCTCTGGATCCAAATGGACAATGCCTGGTTGATAGATCCTAATCATAGGCCAGATCCAACTTCCTTACAAGATGCCATTCAAAGCTGATCATTGAACAATCTATTCAAGACCATCCGAGCTTGTGTCTTCAAGGCCTGCAATGCAGACATACCAGGAAGTGCAGGAGTTGGTCGTCGTCAGCCCAACTTTGCAGAAAGGATGAATATATTTTTTCCAGAGTCTGACCAAAGCTTCAAGCCTGTCAACAGATCTCCTTGGAGTGTATTCTGGATGAAGCCTGGTTATATTTGGGAGTATCATGAGTTGATTAAGGATTGCACAGCCAATGAAACCTTTGAGGTCACCAACAGACTGTCAAAGATATTTTCTCTTCTTCAAGCTCTACCTGACTCTGTCAAAGGGCGTTCCAAGACACCTGGAAAGACTTGGAGACTGGAAGATGACAAGGTGGTTTTGGTGACCAATCCAAAATTCTATAAGATCAATGGAATCTCTCAAGAGAATGAGGTTCGTCCAACTTGAAAGAAAATGGCTCGAGTCTTGAAGCCAAGAAACAAGCTACAAATAGATCTTATGGAGCATGCTGGATATGATGAACTTTTGGCTAGCAAGGCATTGTTGATGAAAAGGCAAAGATTGAAGGAGGCAAGAAAAAGAAAGACTAGAAAAGCAAAAAATGCTCGGAAACCACCTACAAAAGCCAAGGTGATACAAGAGAAGGAAAGATAATCAGAATCAGAATCACAAGAGGATTCCAGTGATGATGAAGATGATGTGTAGTGTATACACTATATCATAGCTTCTAGATTATTACAAGCTATTGTGTTCATGTATTTTATTTGATTACCATATCTCATCTACCTCTAGAACTATATATATTGTTCAAATAAATCAGCAGCTGCCACCAGCCTCTCCAATTGTGTTTTTCTGATGTATATAACATTAGGAGAGTGCATTGTAACCATCAGAATAGTGTCTGTATTTTTTTGATCACTACATTCCATCTACCTCTATGATCATCTATGTTGTTCAAATAAATCAGCAGTTGCCACCAGCCTCTCCAATTGTGTTTTTCCAGTGTATATGACATCAGGAGAGTGTATTGTAGGCATCAGAATAGTGTCTGTATTTTTTTTGATCACCACATTCCATCTACCTCTATGACCATCTATGTTGTTCAAATAAATCAGCAGTTGCTACCAGCCTCTCCAAATATGTTTTTCCAGTGTATATAACATCAGGAGAGTGTGATCCAATCATTAGAACAGCTTCTATATTTTTTTTGACCATCACATTCTATCTGTCTCTAGTAATACAACTTTCTTCTTCAAATAAATCAGAGCTACATGCCAGCAATGTTTCAAGTATCTTCCTGGGGGTTTTAAGGCCCTCTGAATCGATTGGGAATGCTTTCAAGGTCACCAGATTTTTTTCGCACGATATTTTACCTTCTTCCCTTTCTACCCATTTTGCTTATAACAATTTATTCTGACCGCCGTTTTCTTAGAAAATTGATTTGGAGCATCCTAGTAGGTCTATCTATGTCCTCCTATTTTTATTTCCCTCAAATTTTGGTCGGCCAGTTGTAATTATAATTACCCCAGACTCTATATGATATGTCTAAGGTCTCACCATTATTATTAAACCCTAATTTAGGGTGAATAAGCCCTAGCATGGGGTTTATATATGACCTAGTACAACCTGGGAGGTCTCATAACGTATATCCTCTATTGGAACAGGTGCGTTTATTCGTACGTCACCTTGGGGCTTGTACTCATAGAACTAGGCAGGTATATTTTCTAAGAAAACGAACATGAAATCCTTTGCACCCGTCTGCCAAAATTTGACGGGTATCACCAGCAGCATGCTCAAGGTTGCTCAGCGCCTTCATACACTCAAGCTCGATGACGTTTCTGCGTACGTGACAGCGAACGCTGAGAAAAAGAGGTTGAAGACCTTTTGCAAAACCAAAGGGCCGAACGCTGCGTTGGACGTACTCTTCAACATCTTGATGGAAAAGGGGCTGTATGACGGCGATGATGATAGTGCCATGTCGGAGTAGGTGGAGCTTGTCCGACTGCTGTAATGTGTCCCCCGCTGTCATACCTGGTGTTCCTATACTATGGGTGGTCTCGCTACGGCCCAAATGAACCACTTCGCGCTCGATAACACCTCGGACAATACAGTCGTGATGAGGTCTCCCAAAGATACGGCGGCGGACTTCTAGAGCCTGATGCTTGTGATCATGATGTAGAAAGCGACTCGAACATGGAGATTGAGGACTCAGATGACTCAGATGACGACGATCCATTGGATGGCGTTCTAGATGAAGGCGAAGAGTTGGACGACTCACTGTCATTTATGTGCAGGTTACTGTAGAGTCGAATATAATACAATATGCGATCGTGTTTCCACGTAGCCATGCTGTAGATATATCGTAATGTTGCCCATAGCTGCTCGGTCGCGTGTAGAAGTCTCGCGCACTGTACCCTCTGAGGCAACCTCGTCCGAAACGCCCAAAAGTACGACCGAATGGTCATTGGCAGCACCTCTGTTCTCACGGGGCATTATGCGCACGAAGATTAAGATGGACCCTTCCTGTTTCACATTATGGGTGATTGAAGACCAGAATGGTGGCGAGAAACTTAGCGGAAGACCGGTTGGCAAGGACGACACAATGAACTGCGCGTGTCCAGACTTTTTCTATTCACAATCCTACGAATGTAAGACAGACAATGACTACCCAATGCAAGAGATAAGTAGCGATACAGGTGTAGAGTGCGCTTCGAAGCTCCCCATGGTACATGCAACGACAGACCACCATCCTTACAACATCTCCCATCCACCATTATCGACAGTACTCTCTAACTTTCGCGCGACGGCCGTCGGTATTCCATGGTTGAGCCACGTCTTGCGTATTTCCTCCCATCGCGGATTGTGGATGTACTGTCTCCGGCCCCGTCTATAAAGGACGAATATTTGTAATTATTGGGCACCCATATGCGCAAGGGAAATCGGATCAACGCACCTCATTGAGATGTCGACTTCTCCATGTACGTCTAAATACGGTGATTGCGCAAACGTTCCATTGTTGGCGTAGAGATAAAGCAACGAACATCGTTTGACGATGAAATACAACCCTATTACGCCGCCGCACCTAGGATCGCGCCAAGCGTGTTATCAGTCATTGCCAAAGCATAAGTAAGATGGTAATGGATTCGACGTACTCTCGTGTGTGCATGTTACACTCCCCGCGTCTGTTCGAGTCAAGATCCGTGCAACAATGGCTAAGCATACAGCACGTTGTGCCACAAATCAGACAGATAGCTGCGTCGGTCGGTACGGTATTGCACCGCGCACACCGCATTACCTTGTCCCGCCCATTGAACAGATTATCAAGTATGATCGGGAGTCGAGCGAGGCGGTAGACAGCTGGATAGTCGAGGACGACGCCACAGTTGAGCTGCGATGCCGCATGGGAATGACCATAATGCGCGCACCAACCAGACAGCGCATTCTGGAGCGTGTCTTGGTTGG
>JBBPTP010001084.1:0-10723 GCA_038094195.1 Pulveroboletus aff. carminiporus | reverse complement strand
TGACTCCATCAAGAGTGATAATCGTGAAGTCGTGAAATGGTGAATAAGTGATATGTGACTATGTGCACATGTGAAGACGTGAAAATAAAGAGTAATCAGTAAGTCCGGTACTGATAAGATAAAACTTTAAGAGTGTCCGTATTCTTAGTCCGTAGTCCGTATCCGTAGTGCTTGTGGCTTTTGTACTCGTAATGCACTATAGCGTAGAGTGCACCTGTAACAAGGTCCATTTGTGCTTTTTTCTGCCTGATGATGATGCCTAAAAAGTTCATTGTTGAGGTGTCAAAACTGCATTTGGCCAGTTTCAAGGACAGTCCATGTTCTCGTAACCTCTGGAGTACCCATCTAGTTCTTTCATGGTGAAGGTCGATGTCATCCTTGGTATGTAGCCCTAGGTCATCCATGTATATTTTTAGCCAGCATTCTGAGATCATGTCCATGAAGATATAGTTCATGAAGGCTTAGAAAGTGGAGGGTACATTGCTATGACTGAAAAATAGTACCATGGATTCAAAGAGTCTGAAAGGAATTACAAAAGCCATCTTTCATTGGTCTTCCTCTTTGATTTGAATATTGTTGTACCCCCATTGGATATCAAATTTAGTGAAGATAGTGGAGTCCTTCATATCATCGATGAGATCAGAGACTAGGAGGAGAGGGTAGGCATTCCAGATAGTATGGGAATTGAGATATTGATAGTCCTGACATGGTCGAAGTGAGCCATCTTTTTTAGGAATGAAGAAGAATGGAGTGGCTTGTGGTGACTTTGATGGTATGATCCGACCAGTCTTGAGATGTTCCTTAATGAATGCTTTGCAAGCCTTCCATTCTGCTGGATTTATTGAATAGACTTTAGTGATTTTCAGGGTGAATGAAGGTTTAAGTTCCATAGTATGATCATAGGGGTGATGTGGGGGAAGTTCATTGAAAGTCTTCTCCAAGAAGACATCTTCAAAGTTTTTGCACCATTCAGAGATGACAACATCCTACACTTGTTCCTTTTGGGCAATTTCAGTCAATAGCATAGTTTTTCTGATATCTTCTTCAGCCTTGTCCTTTCCAGGAAGGTACTCATAAAGAGACACAACATCCCAAATTGGACCTTTCCTAAGTTGGGCAGTCCAGATTACTTCCTTCCAGTTTCTGCCAAGTCCGTTAGTCCAAGGGATAGTAATGGTATTGTTCAACCAGTTGATGTTCGGGTTTCACTTCTTTAACCATGACATTCTGAGGATTATTTGCTATTTCTTTAGTTTAACTATCATTAGTTCAAGTCGTTCTACATGTTGTCCAATGATTAATTCAGTGTAGGCCTTTCATTTGATAGATCTATTGGCATTGGGAGATCCATCAATATTGTGGGCCATGATTGGTTGGAAAAGTTGTCATCTAGGGAACCAGTGGCTGGAAACAAGTCCTTGGTCTATGAAATTTCTGGTAGCTCTAGAGTTGATGAGAGCAGTGGTTTCAATGATTTGTTTACCCATGCTTAGTTTTACTAGAATTCGAAGAGTTCTTTCATTCTGTAAAGCTACTAGTATATGGGTGAGGTCAAGAGAAGGGGACATTGGACTTCCTCCTCTTTTCAAAAATCTGAATTGTCCTTGGATATGGCTATGACCACTTCTTCCTCCTGGTCTTCATAGCAGATTTGAAGGGTCTAGAGGATTTCATTGGCCGTCCTTCCCTTTCCTTTCAAGGAGGTGATATAGGCATCAAGTGAAGATGGTTTGGCAGGAGTAGGGGTAGTTCAGATGGTTTCTGTGGTCCAGATTTGAGCAGGCTGTTTAGTGGAAGCAGTGGTGGAAGCAGAGAAGGTCTGACACTCGTGAGCAGAGTGTCCAGACTTGCAACATTTGAAGCATCAGTTTTTTCAGATATATCTAGCTCTTTCATCAGGGGTGAGCTTAGGTGGAAATGGTTTGGTGGTGGCAGCATTCACATTCATCACATTGGGGTCTTTCTCTTTCTGGAATGGGTGAAAGGTGGAACATTTGAAGCCTTCCATGAGGAACTGGGCTTCCTTGTAGTTGAAATCATACTCATGTACTTTCTTGTACCACTCAGCTACTGTGGTTGGGGGGGTGGACATATCCATGACTTTCTTCATTAATCCAGAGGATATTCCTCAGGTAAAGAACTTGATTAGGATGGCATCATTCAAGACTTTGGATGTGGCAGCATGATTCTGGAACTGGAAGATATATGAGGCAAGATTCATCTTCTTGTTGTTTTCATCTTTCTTTCCTACTCACATGTTGATCATCCAGAAGAGGGAGTCTTGGACTGAGTTGATATGCTTAAACTGGTCCTTGAATGAGGTAATGAAGTCAGACCACATTTCTAGAGTGACAGTGATTCCAGATATGGCCTTCTCATGAAAGATATTGACCTAATGGAAGGCCAGGTCCTTGGTCATGTAGGAGAGGGCAAAGGCAACCTTTTTCTCATCAGAATTGTATACATGAAATAACCCTAAACCTCTGAGGCATAGCTGTCAAGAGACAATAGTAGTTGCCCAAGACAAATGTCTTGTTAGCCTTGTGGTATCCATTACCAAGTGGGCGTGACTTGACTAGTCTTGCTTACAGACTAGGAATACAAGTGGAGGAGTAATGATAATAGTCTTATTGTTAATAGGGGAAACTCCTAGAAAGATTTGGTTAGAGTCCTCCTAGCTCTACATGGGTCATATATATACTCTATCTATGTTTGTATCTATAGACACCTCATCTAGAGATATCCTGTGTCATCCATGATGTTATAATACATATCTAATAAGTAAGAATGAAAGAGAAGCATAAACATACACATAAGATATGGATCTAATATGAATGAGAAGCATAGATGTGGTAGAATGGAAGACATATCCTAATGCCTCAAGCATTAGATGTGGTTTATCTATGATCATGACTCATAAGAATAGAGGTCATGATGATCATGACTCCATCAAGAGTGAGATCATGAAGTTGTGAATAAGTGAAATGTGACCATGTGCACATGTGAAGACATGATAATGTAAAAATAAAGAGTAATCAGTAAATCTGGTACTGATAAGATAAAACTTAACAGTGTCCATATTCTTAGTCCATATTTCATATTTGTAGTGCTTGTAGCTTCAGTAATTGTAATGCACTATAGCATAGAGTGCACCTATAACAATACATTCTTGTTAATATTAAGGTAAAGGATGACAGAGTTGATCCAAGAAAGGCTATTTTCATACAAGCCATCATAGACTAGGGGAGGGTTGAGTCTAAGCTCAGCTGGTCTGGATGTGGTGGACATGAGTGTAGTGGAATGAGGGGGGCTGGGAGGTGGACTAGGACTAGGAGATCTAGATATGGTTGGACTGGGTGAATGGAATTCAATGTCTTGGGGGGACAGAGACCTGGGAAGGCTCAAAGAGGTGAACTGGGAGGTAAGGAGCAGAGGGTTACAGCAAGAGTGAGGTGCTATGACTAGGTTGACTGGAGACAAGATTCCAGTGATATGACACCTGGAATGTTCTGGAAGCTGGACTGGAAGTGACTGGGAGGGTTCTTCCTCTTTGCTAAGAGGTAGTTTGAAGGATCTTCTAGATATGATGGATTCTAGGAATGTTCTACTTCTGGATAGGAGGGACAATGGGAGATTCTTGACCTTTTGTTACGTCGAGTTGATATATAGGACTTGGAATGGCTAGCAAAGGTTCAAACTAGGACTGGGACAAGACTGTCAGACAGACAGCTTGGATTCTCACAGCGATATAGACAAAAGGATGCAAACTAAGCAAAGAAGCAATCAGATGGATTGCTAAGGTCAAGAATGGCCTAACTACTACAAGAACACAGTCTTAAGTAGTGACCAGTGGTTGTGCTTAAGTAAGAAAGAAATGGAACACCAGAGAACAAGATGGAATCAGTATAGTAAGCAAGATCATGAATCTGATGTAAATAGAATCAGATTTGGGAGATATTGTCCAATGGCATCACACACACATTACAGGACTCTGACCATCAGGAATAGAAGGTAAAAGAAAAGCAGTCTTAGAGGGTAATGAGTTTCGGAGCACAAGGAGATAAGCACAAAAGAAAAGATACATATCCAGTTTGAAGGATACTGAACCAGATGGTCTGCGAGGCAAAGGATAATAGCAGTAGATGAGCATGAAGGTATAAAACTGTAACACTATCATTCAACTCTGGTCTCTCACCCTCATTCTCTCTATTTTGCCTTTGTTTTCTATACTCTCTCTGAAATTCATCCAGTGAGCTTGATAATCCAAGCTCTTTTTTAATGTCAATGATGAGATTATATAGAATCAAATAACAGCAAATTCAAACTTTGGTATATTCCAGATTGTTTTATGATTGAATCTGAATGTGCATCTCTTGAAGGGATTGAAAATGATCCTTAAGTGAGCCATAGAAGTGCTCAGTTCAAATTCAGATCTATAACTATTAATATTTGAGGAAAGATTATATCAAAATAACTCACTGATGACAAATGGTTATTAAAGATCCTCTTATCCTGGCTAAGGCTTCCTCCAACTGGCTTTTTGAATGGTGTTACACACCATGTTTGACTAGGATAGGCAGAATCAGCTCAAAGCCATTTATTAGATCTAAGAAATTGGTTGGGAGATTGTGCAATGTAAGTATGCTGAAAAGCACTTGCATCATGAATGCTTCCTAGTGTTAGGCCTAGCACTTGTTAGACCTAACGCTATGATACCTAGTATAGAATACGAGGTAGTGTGTGACAAGGTGATGTAAGAAAGATAAGTGGTGTGCTAGAGGAAGTCCCTAGAGGGTTTACCACGAGAAAGGGGTTGAAGGGAGCGAGCTATGCTCGTCCCTAGAGGGGTCCAGCAAAGGTAGATAGACAAGGAGGGGTAACTAGACGTAGGCCCAGCACCAGAAGGGTCAATCTGGTCGATTCCGGATTGAAAGCGAAGCGAATTGTATGAAAACCAGTCTAGGATGAGGACCGGATTGAGACGAGCGATGACAATGACGACGACGAACGAAGATGTGACTGATAGATGGTGACCCAAATGAAAGGTGTATTGCACAAGGCAGGTACAGAGATTTATAGTCCGGGTATTTCCCAGGACTGTCAGAAAAAGGTGAAACATATGTCAATGTCAAAGTATTGACAGGTGAGATAGAAATGATAGGAATAAGTGTTGCGACACCAGGACACAAGAAAACATATGATAAGGTACTAACCATCTCAGTTGCTAGTTCTGAGATAAGTCGGATAGTAGGTAGAGCGGATAGTGTAACCGGATAGTCAGTCCGGGTATGGATAGGACCGGATACGCACGAATGGGGGGGTGGATCAGCCTTTGACGAACACAGGACAGGATGGGATGCTTGCACAATGGATGCTAGAGGACGCAGAGTGACCTGAAAGTGGGGAAAACCGAGTCTACAAACATAGGGAGCTTCGAGCTCCTACAGCGAGGGACTAACTGACTCAAGGAGATTTGACTAGGGGAGGAGCTCATGAAGAGTCGCAACGTCCCTTGCCAAATAATATGCTAGGCAAAATGCACAGTAGATTCAAAGTGGAGAAAACACTACTGGACGCTATCCTATGGTTTAAATAGTGATAGCTAAACTAAGTTAGGGCTGGCCCAAGAAGATAAGAATGGTAAGTGATACTGTGGATTAGTTAATCTGCAGTAGAACGTCATAGAATGTGTAGGAACGTATGAGAAGAAGGAACTATGAGGTCGAGATAAGAGACTCAACTGAGGAGTGATTGTCTTTGACAAGAGATAAAAGATAAATGACTAACCTTCAGGAACTGATCAAAGAAGAACAAGATGAGGACGAGCGGAAGGTATCAGTAGTAAATGTTGGTAGGTGGTGCGAGTGACACCAAAGAGGACGGTAGGTTGTGCGAAAGAAAGGAATAGTAGAGACGAGGAAAGAAAGAGTATTGTAACAGCACTCGATGCTAGAGATAACTTAGACTCAAGAGAGGTCTATGTGAGAATATATCTATCAAGCACACAAACTCAGTCATTATATGAGAAAGCAGACAATGAACTGCATTACCTATCAAGCACACAAACTAGTAGATATATGTAAGTTCGAGTAGATGATAATAAAGAAAGAATAATAGCTCACCTCAGTTGTTGCATGAGAAAACAGACAATGAACTGAGGGAGTGGTCGAAAATATTCTAGGCTATATACTCAGTATGATAACAAAGTTGTCAGATGGAATAAAGGAAAGAAAAAAGAAAAGGATGTGTTGCATGGTGACATAGTCACATCGTGTACAAAGGGATGGTATGTATCAATGGTGTGGCTGCATGTGTGCTTGCTATTCCAACAGTCTGAACAAGAGAGAAGCTCACAAAGAGTCATAATGTCCTTGAGCAAACAATATTGCTAGGCAAAATGTACAATAGATTCAAAGTAGCGAAAAGAAATACATGCAGCTATTCTATGGTTTAAATAGTAATAGCTGATTTAGTCTAGGGCTAACCCAGTGTGGATATAAGTGAAAGATAGACTGTGGATTAGCTAATGCACAGTAGAACAGTGAAGAACATTTGAAGAACAAAGATGACTAGATAAGAAACTATGAGGCCAATGCAAGAGAATCAGCTGAGGAGTAATTGTTTGATAACTAACAAAGGGAACACTCACTCTCAGGAGCTAGGGTTGGAAAGAAATAAGATGTGGACAAAGCAGAGATATCAAGAGTAAGAAGTGGTTGTAGATATATTAGATTATTTTCAATAGGATGCAAGATTGTTCAAAAGTGATAAGGAGGATGGAGGAAGAAAGAAAGGGGAGTGTAACATTACCCTCCTCATAAAATCAAAACCCTGGTTTGATAGATACCAGTTCTCTACTATGTTGAAGAAAAAGAGAGGGAATGTCCATCAAGGATGTCCATGGCTTGTTTCAGAGATAGGTGTTTAAGACAGTCATCTGCAATGTGCCCTGACTGAGTACAAAGTGCACATGAGTGAATGGGACAGAAGTGATCTGAGTTTCTCCATTGATGACAAAAGCCACATTGGGTGTGTAGACACAGATACTGGAGGTGACCTGGTGCTGATATGTGGCAATTCAGGCAGGTGTAATATGGGCAGTCCTCTCAATAATGGCCCAGAGAATGGCAATGAAACCATTCAGTTAATATAGAGGCAGGTTGTCTTCATACCACAGTTGGAAGAAGCTAAGTTGGTGTAGATAGAATGATGAGACCATTGTAGGAGCTCAATGCTCTTTACATTTGTAGACTCTGTTTTTTCTACTTTCAGGTCACTCTGAATTCACTCATGTCCATCATGCAAGTGTCCATCATGTCCTGTATTCATCGAAGGCTGATCTATTCCTGTTACAATCACTTTTCTTTCTGCTTCACTTGCACTTCTTTCCTTCGAACAACCTACCGTCCTCTTTGGTATCATTCGCAATACCTACCATCATTTCTTACTGATAGTATCATTCCGTCCTCACTTTATTCAACTATAGACCAGTTCTTGAAGGTATGTCATATCGGTTTTATTCGAACATTCTCTCCTCAGCCAAGTCTCTCATCTTGGCCTCATAACTTCTACCGTTCCATCATGTTCTGTCATATTCTACTGTAGATTACTCATTCGCAGTACTATTTCCTTTTATATTTAGTTGGGCTGGCCCTATATCAAATCAGCAGTCACTATTTAGACAGGTAGTGTGCATGTATTAGTCTTTTCCCTACTTTGAATCTATTGTCCATTTCGCCTAGCTCTCTGTTTGATTAGGGACATTGTGACTCTTTGTGAGCTCCTCCCCTGGTCAGATCTCCTCTACTCTGTTGGTCCCTAATGTCAAGAAGCTCGCTGCCTAGTGTTTCACACAAGGCATCATAGTGTTAGATCTAACAATCTCTATTTGTATGTATCTAGTCCTATCCGTACCTGGACTAACTATCCAGTTACACTATCTGCTCTATCTAGTATCCAACTTATCTCAGGACTAGCAACTAAGATGGTTAGTATCTTATCATATGTTTTCTTGTGTCCTGATGTCACAACACTTATTCCTATCATTTCTATCTCACCTGTCAATACTTTGATATTGACATATGTTTCACCTTTTTCCAACAGTCCTGGGAAATACCCAGACTATAAATCCCTGTACCTGCCTTGTGTAATACACCTTTCATTTGGGTCACCATCTATCAGTCACATCTTTGTTCATCATTATCATCATCATCACTCGTCTTAATCTGATCCTCGTCCTAGACCAGTTTTCATACAATCCATCTTGCTTTCAATCTGAAATCGACCAGATTGACCCTCCTGGTGCTAGGCCTATATCTAGTTACCCCTCCTCATCTATCTACCTTTGCTGGACCCCTCTAGGGATGAGCATAGCTTGCTTCCTTCAATCCCTTTCTTGTGGTAAATCCTCTAGGGACTTAACCTACCACACCACTTATCTTTCTTACACCATTAGCTTCAGGAATGCAATATAATTCAGATAATGCTTGTGCCTCTTGATCCATGGAAGGTTCTTTAACCTCACTTATTACAGTGGATTCTGATCCGAGTGTGGTCTCAGAAGGGACGACAGTGGGTAATGATGGCTGGGAGAAAAGCTGATGAAGGAGAGTGGGTGTTGACATATCAGTTTCAGTCAGGAATGATGGAGGGGGAACAAGCACTAAAATGGATGATAAGGGAGCAGTGGATGATAGATATAGCTCTCATTCTTCTAGGGTCATAGAATGGAAGATGGGGAAGAAAGTAGGAAAAAGGCATTCTCCAGGGATTTGTTCAATGAAGGTAGTGAAACCATAAGAGTATAGGAGGGTAAGAACACATTGAGGTAAGTTACTTAGAAGAAAACACATCAGTGCCCCATACAGTGGAGATAAATCATCTGAGGCTGTCTGATGGTGAAAGTGTTGAACACGATTTAAATCATGAAATAACCTGACTAGCTCCTGGGAAGTGGTGTCTTGATGGTACAAAGGAAGGTTTTCAACTATGTAGAGAAGGCTGGCATCCAATAGGATAGTAGCAAACAGGGTGAGTGCATGGGCAATAGGTAATTGCAATGGCCTGACCAATAAGGTTCGAATATACAAAGTGATGAGAGAATAGGATTGAGAGGAGGATGGTGACAATGATGAGGGGGATGACATAATGCTCGAGATAGTGGCAGAAATGATTCATGTAAGGTAATACTCACAAAGAGACCAATGACTTATTTGGACCAATTCTTAGAGTTGGTTGTCCTTTTTGTAGTAGTCAAGTATTTGCTGCACATGATGGAGATTTCCTTCAGGTTTCCAGATATTTTCTGATGATGGATAGCCTTTCCATGTGGTCAGATATTGCCTTCTTGATATACTGCCTTTATGGGAGATGATATGCTCCACTTCATATTCTTCTTCTGGTCAGAAGGTGGACAGAGGAAGTTGGAACCATATGCATCAGTCTCCTTGTAAGATGAAAGGAGAGAAGCATGAAAGACATCATGGATCTTCCAGATTGATGGAAGTTTAAGTCAGTATGAAAGGGGGGAGAGTACTTGGATAATCTCAAATGGACCATATCATTTGGGGGCGAGTTTTCTGAATAAGGTCTTGATGTGGAGATTGGTGGCTTCTAGCCAAACCTTGGCCCCTACTTTCCATGGGGCAAAGTGCCTGGTTATCTGAGCAGTCATGAACTGTCAGATGGAGTCATGTGCAGCTAGGACTTCCTTTCTTGATTTGTCAAGGGCGGCGAGCCTAGATTTTAGAGTAGAGAGGAATGTCTTTCTGATTGGAAGATAAGCTTGAGGTTCATATCTGAGCATTAATAAGAAGGAAGATACTTTGGTGAAAGAATGGAGGGTAGTGTTATGGGCAAATTCAGTGGTGACAAGGAGATCAGCCCACTTTCTTGGCTGATTTATAGTGAAAATATGAAGGTAAGTTTCTAGTTCCTGGTTCATTCGCTCAGTTTGTCCATCAGTCTGAGAGTGATAGGCAGTGGACAGTTTGATGTCATACTTGAGAAGTCTAGCTAGTTCTTTGACAAAGGCAGAAGTGAATTGGAAGCTTCAGTCGAAGATGACAGAGTCATGAAGTCCAAATCTTTTGAAGACAAAGTTGTGAAAAAGTTAGGTGACTCCTTTGGCAGTAACAGTCTTTTTGCAAGAGGCAAGAATTACCCCCTTGGTAAGCCCATGGTCGACCATGACCATAATAGAGTCATATCCTCAAGACTCAGAGAGATCTGTGATGAGATCAATGGAGATCTGTTTGAATGGCAGGGTGGTATTGGACAGGATTGAGGAAAGATGTGGTATAGTGGGATGTGTGTTGATCTTATTTTGTTGACAAGTGGTGCATCCATTGATGAAGTTGCAGACAAAGGTAGCCAATCCTGGCCACCAATAATCTCACTTGACAAGGGCCTTGGTGTGAAATTGACCTATGTAAGTGGCCAGTAGTGGGTGACTCATGGATGGCAGTTAGGATAGAGGAATGAGCAGATGGAGGGATATACAGGCATTTTTTGAAGTATAGATGGCCATTGTCAAGAGTCCAATCAGTGAGGGCTGATCTGGCAAAGAGGGGATTGTCTTTTTCAAGGCCTTCAATGGCATGGAGTACTAAAGGGTCTCCAGTGGATGAAGAGTGAACTAACTTGGCAAGTCTGGTGTCAAGAGCATGGATAATGATGGGTTCAGAGATGATAGAACTATGTATGTTGTCTTCAGAAGTATCCA
>JBBPTP010001082.1:0-10737 GCA_038094195.1 Pulveroboletus aff. carminiporus | reverse complement strand
CACCATCTCACCCAGAATAAGAATGTGAAGGATGATGGTTTTCAAGAATATATCACTGAATTCCAGGCTCTAGCAGCTAAAGCTGGAGTAACAGAAGATGATGCCCTCATTGATGACTTCTCCATGGGCCTTGACCAGAAACTCACCCTCATGATATTGGGAGCTGAGAAATCCCCCACTACTATACAAGATTGGATCAAAAAGGTGAAAACTTATCACTGGCAGTTGATGAAAATCAAAGACCTCAAGAGAGGGATCTACCATTCCACCAACTCTTTCTCGTCCACCAGTCATATCAAGGACCTGAACGTCATGGACGTTGATGCAGTCCATCTTAAGAAACTTACCCCTATGGAATGAGCTCATTGCATCAGAGAGAACTGATGCTTTAAATGTCAAAAGATTAGACATTCTGCCCAGAACTGTAGGGTTACCTTTTCTCTCAAACCATTGACCACTCAAGTCCAAGTAACTTTGACTACCCTGACTATGCCCTCCCCAACTATTGCCACCACCACCACTACCATTCTCCAGTCCAAGTCAGTTGATCCCCTTGACTTGTACCTTACATCCCTTAAAGAAAAAGGGAAAGACCCAAAGCAGATTCTACAGACACTCCAGATCTGCTTCAATGAAGAAGCCGAAACTGCTTCATCAGATTTTTGAATAGAGAAGGATGCCTGACATCTCCTTCTCATGACTTAGACCATGTATTCATAGCCTTGATCAATGAAAGAACTCTAAGAATCCCAGTCAAGCTATTTACTGGAAAACAAACCATCAACACTGTTGCCCTCATTGATTCTGGAGCAACCAGAAATTTTATTGATGTCAGTCTCATCAAATAATACTGGTTCCTCCAAGTACCCCTAGAACAACCTCTCACAGTCCTGAATGTTAATGGAACAAAGAACCAAGGAGGAATCATCAAACATGAAGCACAAATGGACTTAACCATCGACCATCATAAAGAACATATCGGACTAATGATCACCCGACTCAAGACCCCCCAAATCATTCTTGGAATGCCCTGGTTAAGAAAGTGGAACCCAAAGATTGACTGGAGTAGGGACAAGCTGTTGGTAGAAGCAAAAAATGAAGAAGATATCCAGAACATCAGCCTTGCTGGTTCTTCCTGGGATGTTGTGTCTCTTTGTGAGTACCTCCCCAGGGAAGAACTGGAATGGGCCAACATCAGCAAGATTACCCTATCTATGGAGCTCAAACAGCAACAAGAAAAGACCCAAATGATACTACCAACTTGGTGTGAAGACTTCAAAGACGTCTTTGCAGAACAGACCTTTAATAAACTCCCTGAACATTGCCCTTATGATCATGTCATCAACCTGAAACCATCCTTTATTCCGAAGATAGGCAAAACATACTATCTTAATCTGAAAGAATGCCAGGCTTGCCAAGAGTTCATTGCTGAACATCTCAAATCTGGGTGAATAGTGCCATCTACCTCACCTCAGGCAGCTCCATTCTTTTTCATCCCAAAGAAAGATGGATCATTATGACCCTGCCAAGACTACCAGTATCTCAATGCTTACACCGTCCACAATGCCTATCCTCTTTCACTTATTTTGGAATTGATTGATGACATGAAAGATGCAAATATCTTCACCAAGTTTGACATTAGGTGGGAATACAACAATATTTGCATTTGAGAAGAAGACCAATGAAAAATGGCCTTCATCACCCCCTTTAGTCTGTTCGAACCCACAGTACTTTTCTTTGGTCATAGCAACGCTCCTTCCACCTTCCAAACATTTATGAACCACATCTTTGCTGACATGATTGCAGAACGCTGGCTCAAGATTTATATGGATGACATGGGTATTTGTATGAAGGATGATCTAGTCCTTTACCATGAAAGAACTCGCCAAGTCCTACAGTGATTAAGAGAACATAAACTGTTCTTAAAGTTAACTAAATGCAAATTCGACACTTCACAAATAAACTTCCTTGGAATCATCGTAGGCAATGGCCTAGCCAAAATGGACCCAGTCAAACTCTCGGCCATCTCCTCCTGGAAACCTCCAACTATGGTAAAAGGAGTCCAATCATTTATGGGATTCACCAATTTCTACCAAAAATTTATCCCTAATTTCTCCAACATTGTCACTCCACTAAATCTCCTTACTCAGAAAAATCAACCATGGAATTGGACCCAACTACAACAAGAAGCTTTCGATACTCTGATCAGTATCTTCTTGTCAGCCCCTGTCCTTCACATTCTAGACCTAGCCAAACCATTCACTGTTATGATGGACGCCTCATTAATCATGGCTGGTGCAGTCTTAATGCAAACCAATGTCAATGGAGACCTTCACCCATGTTCATACTTCTCCAAGACATTCATCTCCACAGAATGAAATTACGACATCTATGATTGTGAATTGCTCACTGTTATCCTAGCCCTCACTGAGTGGAAACACTATCTACTCGGTACTAATCATCCTGTCACCATTGTCACCGATCACAAGAACCTTTCCTATTTGAAAGATCCACGTAAACTCTCTTGACACCAAGCTCGCTGGGGTCTATTTCTTCAAGACTTTGATATCCTATGGAAGGTCACCCCTGGTATCCAAATGGGTCCAGCTGATGCACTATCTTGCAACTCAGAAGTGGACACTTCTGAAGACAACACGAACAGCCCTATTGTCTCAGAACCCATTATCATCCATGCTCTCGACACCAGACTTGCTGAGCTAATCTGCTCCTCCTCCACTAGAGATCCACTAGTATGCCAGGCTATCAAAGGCTTAGAAAAAGATAATCCTCTCTTTGCCAGATCTGCTCTCATAGATTGGACTCTAGACAATGGCCAACCTCTATTTCAAGGGTCACTTATATATTCCTCCACCTGCTCGCTCCCCTATCCTAGCCACTATTCATGAATCAGTCACTACCAGCCACTTAGGCCAATTTCAAACCAAAGCCCTGGTAGAATGGGACTACTGATGGCCTGGACTAGCCACTTTTGTTCACAACTTCATCAATGGATGTGCTGTCTGTCAACAGAATAAGGTCAACACACATCCAACCATACCACCCCTTTCCCCAATTCCATCACATTCCACTCTACCATTCAAGCAAATCTTGGTCGATCTTATTATGGATCTCCTCAAATCTCATGGATATGACTCTATCATGGTTGTGGTCAACCATGGACTTACTAAGGGGGTAATTCTCACTCCTTGCAACAAATCTGTCACTGCTGAGGGGGTTGTCCGACTCTTCCATGACTATGTCTTCAAAAGATTCGGACTCCATGAATCGCTTATCTCAGATCGAGGACCCCAGTTCACATCTGCCTTTGCCAGAGAATTGGCTAGACTTCTTAAGTTCGATGTCAAATTGTCAACTGCATATCATCCTCAAACTGATGGACAAACAGAACAAATGAACCAAGAACTCGAAACCTACCTGTGTATATTCACCATGAACCAACCTAGAAAATGGGCAGATTTCCTTACCACTGCTGAGTTTGCCCACAACACTGCCCCACACTCATCCACCAAAACATCTCCTTTCTCACTAATGCTTGAATATGAACCCTGAGCTTATCCTCCAATTGGAAAGACATTTCTTCCTGCCCTAGAGTCCAGGCTTGCTGTCCTTGATGAATCAAAAAAGGAAGCACTTGCTGCACATGACTTCACACATTGGATCATGACTGCTCAGATAACCAGGCACTTCCACCCATAGAAAGTAGAAGCCAAGGTTTGGTTGGAGGCCACCAATCTCCACATCAAAACCTTATCATGAAAATTGGCCCCGAAACAATATGGCCCTTTTGAAATCACCCAAGTACTCTCTCCTCTTTTCTATTGACATTCATGATGTCTTCCATGCATCTCTCCTCTCATCCTATAAAGAAACAGATGCACATGGCCCCAACTTCCTTTGTTCTCCACCTGACTTGATTGGATCAGAAGAAGAATACGAGGTGGAACACATTATCTCCCATAGGGGCAGTGCATCAAGGAGGCAGTACCTAACTGCATGGAAAGGCTATCCATCATCAGAAAATACCTGGAAACCTGAAGGTAATCTCCATCATGCACAGCAAATACTCAGTCACTATAAAAAAGACAACTGACTCTAGAAGTGGTTCAAACAAGATGTTGGTCTCTTCATGAGTATTGCCTTGTATGAACCACTTTCGATGCTACTGAGAACATTATGTCTACCCACTCCTCATCATTGGTATCCTCCTCGGCATCCTCTTCTCTTATCACTTCTCATATTCAAACTCTCTCAGTAATGCTGTTATTGCTACCAATCAACTTTACCCTTACCCTACTGGCCGCTGTCCTATCTGACCCCTTGCTTCTTTTTATAATTGAAGGACTCCCTCTATGTCAAGAGGATGTTATGTCCCAAGAGCTCATTTGTTTATTCCACAAAGTAACTAGAGTACAACACTTTCACCAACAGACTGCCCCAAGTGATTTACCTCCCTTGTATGGGGCCCTGATGTATTTTTTACTTAGCAATCTTCCATGACGAGTCCTAACCCACATTCCTACCCATTTTCCTCTCCATGGAACCTGTTGACAGAGATCGCTACTTGTCAGCCATTGCTCCTGACTCCCCTATTTTAGTGGTAGTATCATACACTCCACAACCAGAGCCTAGACTCAACCTCCTACAATGAATATCCTCACCTCCCCCATCTCTGTCCATAACAATAACTAGTTCATTGGATGAATCTGAATCTACTGCAGTAGGTGATGAAGAAGAAGAAGAACCCCTAGTCAATAGAGAAGCAATGCAGCTCTCTCAGTCTTACCATATCTCTGGGGCTAATAGAGTCATCATCCTATCTGCACCAACTTGTCTTCTTTCTACCATCATCCGTCATCGTCCCACATCAGTTCTAATGGAGTGCTTTTGTTAGACCTAACGCTATGAGACCTTGTGTGGAACACGAGGTAGTAGGTTCTTAATGCTAGGGACTAACAGACTCAAGGAGATTCAACTAGGGGAGGAGCTCACAAAGAGTCGCAACGTCCCTTGCCAAATGATATGCTAGGCAAAATGCACAATAGATTCAAAGTAAGGAAATGTTACAAGCGGTTATCCTTTGGTTTAAATAGTGATGAGTGATTTACTCTAGGGTCAGCCCAACTGAGTTAAAAATAAGAGAAGGGACTGCACATTATCTAATGCACAGTAGAAACTAATAGAAGGTAAGAGAACTTGGATGACAGAGCAAGGAACTACGAGATCAATACGAGAGAATTGACCGAGGAGTGACTGTTCATTATAAAGGAAAAAGAGACAAACCTTGAGGAACTGATCAGAGAAGAACAAGATGAGGACGGACGGACACAACCAAGAGGAAGTATGTGTACATAGTATGAACCATACCAAAGAGGACATTAGTTTGTGTGAAGCAAAGGAGTAACAGCGATGAAGAAAGAAATAGGAGTGTAACAGCTTTTATTGTCATCTTCAGGGCCACTATCAAGAGGATTGTCCCCTTTACACCTGCCCAAACTGTCTTATGTCCACTCCAGGACACTCCCAGTATCTGTGTCTCCACACTCAATGCAGCTTTTGCTCTAGATGGGGGCACTCTGATCGTGTCTGCCCCATACATGCTTGTGGACTTTGTAATCAAACTGGGCATGTCGCAGATGACTGTCCATTTGACCATCTATCTCCAGAGCAAGCTCTTGATATCTATGGACAATGTTCCCAACCTCCTCCATCAGAATAGTGTGGGTATAATGTTTCTTGAACCAGGGTTTTGAGTTTACAAAGGGGGTAATGTTATAATTCTTTTCCTCTGCTCTTCTCTCGCTCTCATTATCACCACATAACCTGCCATCACCTTTGGTATTTGTTATGACACCTGGTCTTATTTGTTGCTTATCATTTCTCCTCTTCATCTGCAACTTATTCTTCTTTGAGCTCTTGTCTTGGATGCTAACTCCTCCATTGATTCTTTCATATCAATATCATAGTTCCTTATTACTCATCAGACTTCCATAGTATTCTTTTCATTTCTACTGTGGATTAACTAATCTGCAGTTTCTTCTTATTTTCCTTTATACTTTGATTCACAGATTGTACTTCAGACAGGCTAGCCCTAAGTACAATCAGTCATCACTATTTAAACTTGCGATAACCTCATGTAATGATTTTCACACTTTGAATCTATTTAGTCTTTTCTGTCTAACATAGCTTAAGTTTTTATCAAAGGACATTGTGACTCTTCATGAGCTCCTCTCTTTAGTAGAAACTCCTTTGAGTGAAGTTGTGTCTAACATCAAGAACTCTCCACCTCATGTTCCACACAAGGTATATTAGCATTAGGCTTAACACAATGACTAATCTGCAATGGAACATTATAGAAGGTCAAAGAACGATGAAGGAATAGAAACTATGAGGCCGAGATGAGAGACTCGGCTGAGGAGTAAATGTTCAAGGTAAAGACAAATAGGACATACCTCCAGGAACTGGGTCATAGATGAACAAGGTAAGGATGAGACAAGGTGATAAACAAGAAGTGAATGTAAGTAAAATGAACAATACCAAAGGTGACTGTGGGTTGGATGAAGGAAAGAAGTATGATGGCAGATGAAAGAGAAATGATTGTAACACAGACAGCATCAGGCTCTTCATCAACAAAATTAGCACTGTCCTTGTTCTCTGGGCAGTCCTTTGCATAGTGCCCTCTCTTGTCACATTTGAAGCAGGTGACATTGGGCTTGCTGATGTGAGCAGCATAAGTGGCATCGTTCGAGATGTCAGGCTTGCTCTTGATAAGCAAGGCTTTGTAATCTTCCATGAGCTTGCAGCTGAGATGGTGTTCTTCCTCATTGAGGAGGCATACAATGGCAAGCTTAAGGGTGAGCTCATCCGATTTGACAGAATCGAGGGTGATGATAACATTGTCATACTTAGAGAGAAGGCCAGAGGTGAGGACGATGAGGATGAGGAGATCTGAGAGAACAATACCAATATCTTTTATGAGATATGCCTGTGCCTTTACATTGCCAACCCATGATGTGATGGATTGGTCAGTGCACTTCTCCATTTAGGTAAATTTGCACATGGCAGTGAGCTGTGTGGAGAGGCCATGAGAGTGGTGAATGTGTGCAAGTTCATCCCAGATGACCTTGGGGTCATCACCATGGACATGGGAAATCTGACTGTCCTTGACATAGAGGGTGATCTCAGCAGTGGCCTTGAGCTGGTGGGTGGTGAAATTCTCATGCTCAGTTGTGGTAGTGGTTTTGGGGTCAGGAGCAGTCTCTTTACCAGAGATGACACCCCATAGGTCTGCATGGATGAGGAGCACATGCATGCACATGTGCCAGATGAGATAGTTGGCCTTATTAAGGTGCAGCATAGTGGTGGTGCTTAGGATGGTGGTTATGGTGGCGAAAAATGAAGGTGGATGATCAAAAAAAAAATGATTTCATAGTATCTGCAATGTGGTCCATCAGTCAACAGCATACTCACACAGCCCATTGTGCAGCTATCAATTTGTAGGACCTTGATAGCAGAGGCCTAGTCTACTATGTTGAAAAGTCGTGCATCAGGAACACAACTTGCTCATGAGGCGTAACAAAGCAGCAGTGGTTATTCATGATAGTAGATGAAGAAGAGATAAGCTATGTAAGCTAGCAGTATTTACTGTATAGTAGCACAGCCATGATGCATGCAAGGACCAAACAATATGTGATATACACAACATTTGACTCATGTTACTAACAGCAAGTTGATTATTCTAGGCTACTGGAAAGGATGCAGATAATGGAAGATCAGTAATCAAGTTGCAAGAGATTTGTTGGAATGGGCAAGAGGTGTGTGATTTGATCAGAGTTAATGGTGGTGTTGTGAAATGTGTGTTGGCTTTGTTTTACTGGCAAATTGCACAGCCTTTGATGTATTTTTGAATATGATGAGCCAGTCCTGGCCATCAATATTCTTGGAAGATGAGTTGACATGTTTTTAGAATGTCAGGATGTCCCACGATAGGGTTGTCATGGCAGGAGGAGACAATCTTATGATGAAGGTCATCTTTGGGCAGAATATAGACACAGTCTTTGTACATGATGATGCCATTGTGATTTTGCCAGTCAGAAAGATGAGAGTGGAATGGTGGAGGGATTTTATTGTCAAGTGCTTAGAGGGCAGTAAGAACAAGAGAGTCATTGCTTGATCATTTGGCAATAATGGAGTGAAGGGTCAAACTTGCAGTTCACATGAATATTGATGGAGAAAGTAAGGTTGTTTCTTCATTGTCAGATGCATCTTTGGAGAGATGATCAATTTGTTGGGATAGAGCATCAGGTCCTGAAAGAGTAGAGTCCAAGATGTGGATAAGTTTTAGATCATAGTCTAAAATGTCAAGTAACCATTGAGCTTGGCAATGGTTTAGGGTTTGGAGTTGGCAGAAATAGATGAGATTTTTATGGTCAGTGAAGACCTAGATGGGGTCAATAGATCTAATGAAGTAATGTCTCCATGTCTTGAGTGCACAAAATATGGTAAGAAGTTCTCTGTTGTAGATATCATAGTTTCATTCTGCTGGAGAGAACAATTGAGAGAGATAGGAGCAAGAATGCCATTTGCCATTGACATCAGTTGGGAGAAGAATTCCTCCAGATGTAAACTTGGAGGCATTGGTGGCAATAGTGAATGGTTTAGTGAGATCAGAGAAGTGAAGGATGGATTTGGAGAGAAACATTTATTTAAGCATTTCAAACACTTTCTGACATTTATCCAACCAGTTCCAAGACTGGGATTTCTTGGTTAGATCTATGAGGGGACAGGCAACTTCAGAGTAGTTTTGAATAAATCACCTATAAAAGTTGGCAAATCCAAGGAAGGAGTGTCCAATCTATGTGGAGGATGAAGACACACAAGAGACAAAACCAGAATAAGCTAGTATTTGACAAGCTATCAAGATATAGATGATGATATCTGAAGGGAGCTCTAGCTTAGGGAAACTCAAAGAGAAACATCAAGACTATATAGTGAAAGGTGATTTGCTGAGTAAGCAAATCATGTGATTGAATAGAATGTCATGGAATAGAGAAGAAGGATTTCCATGACTTGGAAGGTACTCATGTGATCATAAGGATACTCATATGATTAGTAAGTGAATGGAAAAGGAAAAAAAGTACACACAGATTGATAAGTCTGGGATAAATTGTAAAACCACTCACCATCTCAAAAATCAAATCTGTGTTCGAAATGCAGACAATTCAGTTAATTCTAAAGGACTTATTAAGTTTACTACCACCCTCTTTGTCAATATTCAGGGCATTGTTCAAGAGATGCTTTTCTATATTATGGATTGTGGTGATGATGATGTCCTCCTTGGACTTCCCTGGCTCAAATGAGTGAACTCTGCTGTTAACTGGTCTATCCAGTCTTTATCCATTAATGAATCAAAGAATGAATCTAAAGTCCTTTTTGTTCAATATCAAACTGTGTATGAAGCAAATGAATACAAATTTGCAAAAAAACTTTCTTCTCCAACCTGTAAAATGAAATCTGAATCCACTCCTACCCTCTTTGAATACATGGATTATAAAACACAAGATCAATTCATAGATTGGACATTATATATACAATAGATCTATCCATCATATCATATGTTGTGGAAATCACTACCTCTCTCCAAAAGTGATCTGCAAGATCACAAAAGTGACTAAACTTGCAGCCTGTTGCAATCCTGTTTCCCTCTGCTTCTATCACTTTACTTTGTTTCACTCGACAGACAGTCCTCTTTGGTATATCAAGATATATGACAGTATATTTCTTACTTGTTATTTCTCCATCAAATCCACTTTTACTTTCACTATAAATCAGCTCTGTGATGAGTGTTCTTATCTTTTCTATGAACAATTACTTCTCAGCCAATTCTATCATATCAGCTTTGTAGTTCCTCTTACATCATCACCATTCTATTACCTTCTCTTTGGTTCTACTGTGCAGTTAGTTAATGCGCAGTATACTTTCCATTTATATCTATCTGGGGCTGGCCCTACAGTAAATCAGCTGTCACTACTTAAATGTAGCTTAGATCTGTACAGCCTCTTTTCTCATCTTGAATCTATTCATTGTCTCTGTTAAGCTTGGCCTGGATAAGGACAAGCAAAGCCCCTTAGAGTGTTCATAGCCTTTGGGAACTAAGGCAAGACACATGGATCAGAATAAGGATGTGGAAATATACTACCACAAGGGTAGCCCAAGGATTCTGGGAGCGCTCAATTAAAGTGGAGAGCGATGGCACACAGGAGACAAGATAGAGGGAGCTAGATTGGAACAGGCTACTAGTGTTACAGGTGCACTCTATGCTATAGTGCATTATGATTACTAAAGCTACAAGCACTATGAATACGGACTAAGAACACAGATAATCATTTTCCTAAGTCTTTATCTTATCAGTGCTGGTATTGCTGATTACTCTTTATTTTCATGTCTTCATGCCTTCACATGTGCACTTGGTCACATTTCACCATTTCACTATTTCACAACTTCACAATTATCACTCTTGATAGAGTCACGCTTCACAATTATCACGACCCCTATTCTTATGAGTCACGATCATAGATGAACCACACCTGATCCTTGAGGCATAAGGCTATGTCTTCCATTCTACCACATCTATGCTTCTTATTCACATTAGATCCACACCTTATGTGTATGTTTATGCTTCTCTTCCATTCTTACTTATTAGATATGCATTGTAACATC
>JBBPTP010001080.1:0-10761 GCA_038094195.1 Pulveroboletus aff. carminiporus | reverse complement strand
GAAAATATCAGGAAAACTACACTATCAACAGAAATTGCTCAGAAGGAACAAGTACAAAATGTTGTCATCCCTAAATGATATAAAGACTTCAAGGATGTCTTTTCAGAGAAAACATTTTCCCTCACTGACTCTATGACCATACTGTTGAACTTAAACCCTCATTTATTCCAAAGATCATCAAGGTATATTTGATGAACCTGATGGAATGCAAAGCCTGCAAAGCATTTATCAAAGAATATCTCAAAACTGAGCTATACTGTTGAAGTCATCACAAGTCATACCATTCTTCTTTGTTTCCAAGAAGGATGACTTACTTCAACCATGCCAGGACTATCACTATCTCAACTTCCACATAATCCAGAATGCCTATTCTCTTCTCCTGGTGTCTGATCTTATCAATGACATAAAAGACTTCACCATTTTTACCAAATTCAACATCTGTTGGGAGTATAACAATATTCAGATCAAAGAGGAAGATCAATGGAAGATGGCCTTTGTCACCCCCTTCAGACTCTTCAAATCCACTATACTATTCTTTGGTCATAGCAATGCATCCCTCACTTTTTAAGCCTTTATGAATTACATCTTCATGGACATAATCTCAGAACAATGGCTCAAAATATATATGGATGATCTGAGATTGCATATCAAAGATGACATAGAACTCCATCATGAAAGAATGAGATGAGTACTTTAATGATTGTAAGAACATGGACTCTCCCTGAAATCATCTAAATACATCTTTGATACTCCAACAATGAACTTCTTAGGTATTATCATTGGACAAGGAAAAGTGCAAATAGATCCTACTAAGCTATCTGCTATCCATACATGAAGTCCACCAACATCTGTAAAAGAAGTCTGGTCCTTCATGAAATTTGCCAGCTTTTACTGATAATTCATTCTGGACTTCTCTAACATTATAGCTTCCCTTAACCTCCTCACTTAGAAAGAACAATCATGGAAATGGACCAACCTTCAACAATCCACCTTTGACAAACTTCACAACATTTTCACTTTCACATCTATTCTACATATTCTAGACACTATGAAACCATTCATCCTCATGACCAATGCCTTTCTCCTAGCAGTAGATGCAGTCTTTGAAACAACCCTAAACCCCTGAGGCATAGCTGTCAAGAGGCAATAGTAGTTGCCCAAGAGAGGTGTCTTGTTACTCTTGTGGTATCCTTTACCAAGGTAGTCTTGACTTTACTAGCTTTGCTTACAAGCTAGGAACACAAGTAGAGGAGTGAAGATAATAGTCTTATTGTGAATAGGGGAAACTCCTAAGAAAACTTGATTAGAGTCTTCCTGGCTCTACATGGGTCATATATATACTCTACTACTGTTTGTATCTATAGATACCTCATCTAGAGATATCCTGTGTCATCCATGATGTTACAATATGTATCTAATAAGTAAGAATGGAAGAGAAGTATAAACATTCACATAAGGTGTGGATCTAATGTGAATAAGAAACATAGATGTGGCAGAATGGAAAACATAGCCTTATGTCTCAAGCATCAGGTGTGGTTCATCTATGATCGTGATTCATAAAGATAGAGGTCATGATGATTGTGAAGCATGAAATGGTGAATAAATGACATGTGACTGTGTGCACATGTGAAGATGTGAAGATAAAGAGTAATCAGTAAGTCCAGTACTGATAAGATAAAACTTAAGAGTGTTTGTCGTTCTTAGTTCATAGTCTGTATCTGTAGTGCTTGTAGCTTCAGTAATCATAATGCACTATAGCATAGAGTGCACCTGTAACAGTCTTTATGCAAGCTGATGAAAACAGAAATCTTCACCCCTATGCCTACTTCTCTAAAACTTTCATCCTGGCCCAATGTAACTATGACATCTATGACAGAGAACTACTAGCAGTCATTTTAGCTCTCAATAAATGAAAACACTATCTTCTTGACATCTTCCACTCAGTTACCATTATGACCAACCACAAAAACCTATCTTATATCAAAGACCCTTGAAAGCTATCTTACTGACAAGCACATTGGTCACTGTTCCTACAAAACTTTGATATTCATTGGCAGGTCACTTCAGACACTAAGATGGGTCTGACTGATGCCCTCTTCCAAAAAGACCATGTTGACACAACAGATAACAACCTGAATGTGACCATCTGCCCTGAACCTGCCATCATCCAAGCCTTAGACATTACCCTTCAGCACCACATCCAAACCTCTTCTAAGTCTGACCCCTTAGTCCTTAAAGCTGTAGCTATCCTATCTGATGATACTCTACTCTTTTTCCATTCCAAATTCTCTGATTGGTCATTTGAAAAGGGCCAGTTATACTTTAAACAATGCCTATATATCCCCTCTGATGTCTGCCATAATCTTGTACAGTCTATACATGAAAATTCAACCACTGGACATGATGGTCAATTTCAGATTAAGGTCACACTCAAAAAGGACTTCTGGTGGCCCAGACTATCTACCTTTGTCAACAACTTTATATCTGGATGTGCAACCTGCCAACAAAACAAGGTCAATACTCATCTGACCATTCCCCCACTCAATCTGATCCCATCATCACATTCTCTCCTCTTCAAACAAATATCTGTCAACCTCATCACAGACCTACTCCTCTTTAACAGATATGATTCACTCATGATTATGGTAGACCATGGGCTTATAAAGGGGGTAATTCTTACATCATGTCTCAAAATCATAGATGCTTCCAGAGTTACTCAACTATCCCATAATTTTGTATTCTGGAGATTTGGACTTTATAAAACTATCATATCAAATAGAGGACTACAATTCACATCAGCCTTTGCAAAAGAACTAGCACAGCTGCTCAATTATGACATTTGCTTGTCCACTGCCTATCACCCTCAAACTGATGGTCAAACTGAGTGAACAAATCAAGAAATCAAAATCTACCTCCAAATCTTTTGCTTCAACCACCCTAAGAAATGGATGAACTTTATTACTACTGTTGAGTTTCACCACAACTCTGTTGTCCATAGCTCCACCAAGCAGTCCTCCTTTTTCCTTATTTTTGGATATAAACCATGGTCTTTTCCATCACTTGAAAAAACTTTCATTCTAGCATTAGAAGACAGACTGACATCTCTCAACTGAGCTAGAGCTGAAGCGAAGGCTGCTCATGAATCTGCTTATCTAGCCATGATACAATGATCAATCTTCTAATTTTCTCCTTGAAAGTAGAAGACAAGGTATGGCTGGAAGCCACTAATCTTTGACTCAATCTGCTGTCCAGAAAACTCAGTTTTAAGTAATATAAACCATTTGAAATCATTCAAGTCCTATTTTCACTCACCTACTAACTAAAATTGCCACCCATCTGATGCATCCATGAAGTTTTTCACATCTTGCTTCTTTTTCCATATCAAGAAACAGCTACACATAGACCAAATTTTTTCTGACCTTCATCAGACCTTGTTAACTCTAAAGAAGAATATGAGGTAGATCATATCAGGTCACACCAAGATACTGCAGCAAGAAGACAGTACCTGTTACAAACGCTCTTTTTGCAACATTGTAACTTATTCAAACACCGATTAAACCTCCTCCACAATGAGGTTAAACTAGCCACTCAAGTCTAATGCTTGTCGTTAGGCTTGCAGCTCAAATCAATTAACCCAAAGTTATGACATCACGAATCCCTTGATCCTTTTACTGCTAAGTCTAAACCAACCCTGCCCTAAACCCTGCTTACACTTTCATGATTTCACAATAGCATGATGCCTGACATCGTATAACTTATGACTTTACACTTTTGGACTTATTGAACTCTATTGGACAGAACTTAACTTTATTCATACATTTCCATTTCATACCTCATGTATTTCATTTCTGCTACCCTTTACCCTATGGCTATATTTTATGCTTCTCTTCCATTTGATATGCCATCTGACTTATGCCTACCTCATTGTTTTAATTACTGCTTCACAGCCCTATGGCTGTTCACCCCTTTATTTGGATAATGGACCAAATATATACAAACATGTAGTAGGGTATATAAGAACCTGAATTGATGACCAAAGGATCCTCAGTCAGATCCTCTTGGATATTCCCCTACTTCTCATCTGTCTCTAAGTCTAAGCTTCCTAGTGGTAACCTGAAAGCTCTAGTAGCAATTAGGGTTGTTTCATTAGGATCTGACTATCGCATTTCACCTTACCACTCCACCTACAAGCACAAGTCACAAGTGGGTGCTATATTCTATGAAGAAGAAGCCACACTCATGACGAGCTAGTGGTCTTCAATACTCACCACTCCCTCTCTCCCTTCCCAGCTGCTTCAGCCTGACAAGGCCCTTCTCACTTTTGTATGCTGCCTCATGCATAGTAGCTGAGCAAACCTTAGACATAGTAGCAGCCAGCAGAGACTCCAAGCCACTTGCACCTCGAGAGGTCAGAAGCCAGAGTGCCATGAACTTGCAACCCACCTCAAGAAGTTCTTCACCTGCATCACCAGCAGATCGATTTTTAGCAGCACTAGAAAAAGCAGGGTTAGACCCTCTGAAAGAGTTAACTGACCCCTATGCTGCTGCCATCCTCTTCAACGAGTTTGAGGAAGCAGGAACCTTTGAGGACAGTACTTCGCCCATCACCGACCCCAACCCTTTGTTGAGAGACCAATCCTATGACCCCAACAACGCTCCAATAGTACCAGACTCAGTACCCCTCTATGTCCCACCCCTGCCTATCCACTTATGGTCAAATGAAATGACCACCGGCTCTCCTTTAACCTCCATCTCAATATTAGAGGCAGAAATTAAGAAAGAACAAGACAAACCAGTACTTTACATACCCCTAAGACCTGCCAAGAGAAAGGCAGAGGAAGAAGAACCCTTGGTACACAGGAAGTGTTCAAGGAAAAAAAGAGCCATACCTAGCATAAGGAGGCTCAGAGGAGATGAACCTTATGCCGATGAAGCATATACAACCAAGGTCCTACAACCAAGGTTATCTTTACATCGACCAAAGAAGTTCTTGTAATCCAATCCATTCACCATGTCTCTATCACAAGTACTCCGTGACTCCAGTGCTAGCTGGACAGACCAGACAAATGCCATCATAGCAGAATTCAATACAGCGAGTACAGTAATCTTGCAACTAAATGCAACAATCAATGTCCAGCAAGTAGAGCTGGCTACATTAAGGGCACAAGCAGCAGCACGTGCCACAGTAGGAGCACAAGGGGCCATAGGCCAAGCAGCAACCATGGGAGGTTATTTCCAAAAAGTAGAAATCTTCTCAGATTCTGAAATGTACGATGGTTCTAGGGTAAAGTTTGAGGAATGGTGGAGCAAGATGAAGGCTTGGCTTGCCATTAATAGCACCACCATCACCCCCAGCTCATACAATGCAGTACTTGCCATGCTCTCATGACTCACTGGCATAAAAGCAGGCCGGTTCGTAGAAACACACTTAGTCAAAGGACAGGCCTACACATGGGCCTCATTAGAATTAGAAATGGAGGGTCTTTTTAGATCCACCAATAAGGTAGACTAGACCTGCAAGCAGATTGATAGGTTCACATAGGGCAATATGCCCATCAATGAATTCATTGTAAAATGGGAATCACTTTACAACCAAGCAGCACTCAATGACTCTGACGCTGTAAGGCTGTTGGAGAAAAACGTATCAAGGGGCATCATCACCCAAATCTTCAAAGAAGGCAAATGGCAGCAAATGCTGGTTGATTATCTCACCAAAATCTGCCATGTCAGTACAGCAAAAGAAGCTCTCAATTTTATAATGGGCTGTACCATACAAAAAAGCAATAACTTCTGAGGCAAAGAACAAAAGAAGTCTGATGCCATGGATATAGATGCAATGGACCGCAGGCCATTCAAATGCTACAACTGCGGAAAAGAAGGCCACTCTTTGAAAGAGTGTCCAAAATCAAAGATCAAGTGCCCCAAATGTAAGTATGTGGGGGGCACTCACAAAAAAGGATGCCCAAAAGGAAAAGATTGCAAAGCTAGAGCAGCCAAAGAGTGGAGTGACTTGGAGAATGAAAATCCAAGAAGCTCAAAATTCAACCTGGACCATATGGTTCAGAAAATGACTCATGAAGAGGCTGAGGCCTACTTCAAAGATCTATTTGTTACCTGGTCAAAGAAGAAGGGAAAAGGCAAGGCAATGTAAGTACACTGGGCACAGACGTTGCAAGAAAGAATCATTATGCAACCCTGGAGGTTGAAGAAAGTTCAGACTTAGATGTATCTATAGATTCCATAAACGGAGACTCTCTCAATGGAGAGGTTTGCTAGGGCATCCGAAAGGATCACCCTTTTAGCACCATTTCACATCTGAAGAAGAACAATAACGATGAAATCCCAGAAGAAATTTTCATTCAAAACATAAACATTCAAAAGGAGATTAATTTGAAAGTTACCATTGCTCCTGGACAAAATAAGAAAACTATGATCAAAATGGACACACTGCTAGACAGTGGTGCTAACGTTATATTTATCAACAAAGAATGGGCTGAGAAAAACAAACTACCTATGAAGCCCTTGTCACGGCCCATCCCAGTCTACAACATAGATGAAACTAAGAATTCCACCAGATCCATCACACACTCCACAGATATAATTATTACGTATCAAGGTCATCAAGAACGAGTATTGGCAGAAGTCACTACCCTAGGAAAGAATCAACTAATCCTAGAATTGTTATAGGTGCACTCTATGCTATAGTGCATTATGATTACTTAAGCTACAAGCACTACGGATATGGACTAAGAACTAAGAACGATGGACACTCTTAAGTTTTATCTTATCAGTACCGGACTTACTGATTACTCTTTATCTTCACATCTTCACATGTGCACACAGTCACATGTCATTTATTCACCATTTCATGCTTCATGATCATCACAACCCCTATCTTTATGAATCACGATCATAGATGAACCACACCTGATGCTTGAGACATAAGGCTATGTTTTCCATTCTACCACATCTATGTTTCTTATTCACATTAGATCCACACCTTATGTGTATGTTTATACTTTTCTTCCATTCTTACTTATTAGATACACATTGTAACATCATGGATGACACAGGATATCTCTAGATGAGGTATCTATAGATACAAACAGTAGTAGAGTATATATACGACCCATGTAGAGCCAGGAAGACTCTAACCAAGTTTTCTTAGGAGTTTCCCCTATTCACAATAAGACTATTATCTTCACTCCTCTACTTGTATTCCTAGCTTGTAAGCAAAGCTAGTAAAGTCAAGACTACCTTAGTAAAGGATATCACAAGAGTAACAAGACACCTCTCTTGGGCAACTACTATTGCCTCTTGACAGCTATGCCTCAGGGGTTTAGGGTTGTTTCAAGAATACTCTTGGCTTAAATGCCACAACCTTAAAATTGACTGGGCTAAGGGAACAGTAAAACTTAACTGATGCCCTAGATCTTGCCAAATGCTCTTAGATCGTGCTACCTTTTTGGCTATGCTTGATAAGGAAGAACAGGAACAAGCATATGTAGCTTATCATTTATGCACCACTATGGAACAACCCATTAAAATGGACAAAACTGCAGAGCAACTTGTACCAAAGCAGTTCCACAAATTCCTTAAAGTATTTCATAAAGGAGAAAGTGAACACATGTTCATATGTAAACCTTGGGATCATGCGATAGACCTCAAAGATACATTTAAACCTAAGAAAGGACGCATCATACCCCTTTTTGTCATGAAACAGGAAGAAGTCTCAGCGTTCATTGATGATCAATTAAAGAAGGGTTACATAAGACCCTCTAAATCCTCTCAAATGTCACCTGTGTTCTTCGTACCAAAGAAAGATGGACGAAAATGAATGGTACAGGATTACCGTTATCTCAACGAACACACAGTTAAGAACAACTACCTGCTGCCACTCATTTCGCAACTAGTTGACAAACTCAAAGGGGCTAAGTTATTTACGAAAATGGATCTTAGATGGGGATACAACAATGTATGCATCAAAGAAGGTGACAAATGAAAAGTAGCATTTGTTTGCTTCAGAGGAGCATTCGAACCTCTCGTCATGTACTTCGGACTATGCAACTCCCTGGCCACATTCCAAGCGATGATGAATGAAATTTTCACTGATATGGAAGCAGTAGTGGTTGTCTACATTGACAATCTATTAATATTCACCAAAGATGATAACAAGGACAAATATGACAAGATTGTTTTAGAAGTTCTGCATCACTTAGAAGAAAATGATTTATTTGTCAAGCCAGAAAAGTGTATGTTCCATGCCACGGAAATTGAATTTCTTGGCATGTTTGTGGGACAAGATGGCATTAGAATGGAATGGCCCACACTCAAGACAGTGCATGGTGTTCATGCATTCCTTGGACTGGCAAACTTCTATTGTAGATTCATTAAAGATTTCACTAAAGTGGCTAGACCACTCCATGATCTGACAAAGAAAGATATCAAATTTGCATGGGAAAGTCTGCAACAAGAAGTGTTTGACATACTTAAACAAACATTTACCACAGCATCTATACTCACCTATCCAGACAACAATAAGCAATTCCAGCTTGAAGCTGATTCATTAGAATTCACAACAGGAGCAGTGCTTTCTGTTCATGAAAACGATGAGAAATAGCATCCAGTCACATATTTCTCTCATGCCCTTAACTCCACTGAATGAAACTATCCAATTGCTGATAAAGAAATGCTCAGTGTAATATGAGCATTGGAAGTGTGGAGACACCACCTTGAAGATGCACAGCATGAGTTCGAAATGTGGAACGACCATGCCAACTTACAATTCTTTATGATGAGACAAGATCTCAATCGTCGCCAAGCATGATGGTCACAATATTTATCCAGATTCAACTGTATATGGATATACAAGACTGGAACCACGATGGGAAAAGCCGATGCCCTTTCCAGACGAGAAGATCACCTTGAAGGGATTGAAGATGACAACAAAGAAATTGTTGTTATCTTCCCAGATAAGATCAGACAGACACTTCTGATCTCAGATGAAGAGATCTCAATTAAGCAACACATTTTTAATGCAACAATGTGCCTGATGGAAATGCAAATCCGAAAGGTACTCGAAAAAGAAAAACTTGAAATTCACAATGACGGTCTACTGTATGACCAATATAAACAAATTTATGTCCCAGATACATCTCAGTATCCACTCCTATGCATGGAAGTCACCAGACTTTACCATGACACTCCAGTTGCTGGTCATCCTGGATACGAAAAAACTATTGAACTACTGCAACACAGTTACTGGTGGCCAGAAATGGCTACTTACGTCAAAGAATATGTAAAACATTGTGACAGGTGCCAACATTTCAAAGGATCAAACCAAGCCCCAGCTGGCTTGTTACAACCTTTAGAAGCACCTCAAATTCCATGGGAACATATTTCAGCCGATTTCATCACAGACCTTCCCAAATCTCATGGATTTGATGCGATCTTGACAGTCATAGATTGTTTCTCAAAGGAAGTTGAATTTATTTCCATGCATAAAACATGTACAGCCCTAAACATGGCCAAACTCTATCTAAATTATATCTGGAAGCATCACGGCCTTCCTAAATTCATTATTTCTGATCACAGACCACAATTTGCATCAGCTGTAATGCAAGAGCTTTGTAAGCATCTTGGCATAGACTGTCGTCTCTTCATGGCATTCCATCCACAAACAGATGGGCAGATGGAATGAATGAATCATGAAGTTCAACAATATCTTCACATATTTACAGCAGAGCAACAACATGAATGGGTCGATTGGCTAGCCCTTGCCCAATTCTCATATAACTCTAAATGTAACACTTCTATCAAGAAGACTCCCTTTGAAGTCACACATTCATATCACCCAAGAATGGGATTTGAACAAGGGACGTCTAAAGCATCAGCCACAGAAACATTTGCTGAGCAAATGAAAACAGTATTACAAGAAGCTTACGATAATATATTAAAAGCACAAGAATGGATGAAGGCTAATGCTGATAAACATAGATCATCCACACCAGATTATGCCATTGGAGACAAAGTCTGGCTCTCCATGGAAAACCTTCGCTTGATGCGAGCATCTAAGAAACTTTCCGAAAGATGACTAGGACCCTATGAAATCATTGAGTTAATGGGACCCAATGCAGTCAAGCTACGCTTGCCTCACTCAATGAAAATCCACCCTGTTGTTAATGTATTCCAGGTTAAACCTTATAAAGAAAGATTGGATGGACAGGAACCATACCAGCTGGGACCTGTGCAAGTCATGGAAGACAGAGACAATGAATGGGAGGTGGACTACATTGTCGACTCCTGACTCAAAGATCGATGTCTGAAATATTTAATTCACTGGAAAGGATATGATGACACAGAATGTACTTGGGAGCCAAGAGCCAATCTAACACACGTGCAAGACGCTGTGAAAGAATTCCATCGTTTACACCTGGTGGCCCCACGTGTCATCAATATAGATGAAAATCTTTTTCCTAAATTATTTGAAAAATACAAGAATCAGATCAACTTAACACGCCCTGCTGAAATACCCTTGAATCGCCTGAAATGCGATTCATAAGGAGGGGATAGTGTTACAAACGCTCTTTTTGCAACATTGTAACTTATTCAAACACTGATTAAACCTCCTTCATAATGAGGTTAAACTAGCCACTCAAGTCTAATGCTTGTCGTTAGGCTTGCAGCTCAAATCAATTAACCCAAAGTTATGACATCACGAATCCCTTGATCCTTTTACTGCTAAGTCTAAACCAACCCTGC
>JBBPTP010001077.1:0-10782 GCA_038094195.1 Pulveroboletus aff. carminiporus | reverse complement strand
CTAGGTGTCTTGAATGTTTTATTGGTAGTTCCGGCCCTCTGTGGTGTGTAGTACTGATTTTAGGTGATTTGGGGTGATAAGTACTGCACAGCCACCAAGGTGTACCATGAGTACATCAGTTAGTATGTAATTTTGGCAACTATTAGCCAGATTCTTCTGTTCTTTGTATATATATTGATTGATGGTAAATGTATTATCCTCTACTAGTCTGGTAGCCATGGGGCTTTCTAGTAGTGTATTATTTGCATTGTAACAATAGTGTTGTTAGACCAGTTGATGTTTGGATTCCATTTCTTTAACCATGGCATATCAAGGATTATTTGTGGTTTCTTCAGTCTGACTATCATGAGTCTGAGTCATTCTGTATGTTGTCTGATAGTCAATCTGGTATACGCCTTTCATTTGATAGATCCATTCATGTTAGGGGATCTATCCATATTATGAGCCATGATTGGTTGGGAGAGCTGTCATCTAGGGAACCAGTGTTTGTTAACAAGTTCCTGGTCAATGAAATTTCCAGTAGCTCTGGAATCAATGAGGGTGGTGGTTTCAATGGTTTGTCAGCCCATACTTAGTCTAACTGGAATGCACAAAGTTCATTCATTCTGCAAAGCTACAAGTATGTGGGCAAGGTCAAGAGAAGGGGACATTGGGCACCCTCCTCCTTTTAAAAATCTGAATCCTCCTTGGAGATTGTGGCTATGACTTTGTCCTTCTATTCTTCATAGCAAATTTGGAGGGTCTGGAGAATTTTATCAGCAGTTCTCCCTTTTTCTTTTAGGGAGGTGACATAGGCATCAAGCAGAGATGGTTTAGCTGGAGCTGGAGTGGAGACAGTTCAAACAGTTTCATTGGTTCAGATCTGAGCTGGTTATTTGGTGGGAACAATGATAGAGAAGGTCCAACACTCTCTGGCTGAGTGTCCAGACTTGCAACATTTAAAGCAGCAGTTTTCTTGGATGCACTTGGCTCTCTCGTCAGGAGTAAGCTTGGGTGGAAAGGTTCTGATAGTGATGGCATCTATGTCCATCGCATTGAGGTCTTTTTCCTTCTAGAATGGGTAGAAAGTGGAATGTTTGAAGTCTCCCATGAGGGACTGGGCTTTCTTGTAGTTGGAGTTGTACTCATGGACTTTCTTGTATCACTCAGCTATGGTGGTCAGGAGGGTGGACATATCCATAGAGGGTATTCCTCAAGTGAAGAACTTAATTAGGACGAAGTCATCGGAGACTTTAGAGATGGCAGCATGGTTCTGGAATTGGAAGATGTATGAGGTAAGGTCCATCTTCTTGTTGTTTTCATCTTTCTCTCCTACTCACATATTGATCATTCAGGAGAGGGAGTCTTGGACCAAGTTGATATATTTAAATTAGTCTTTGAATGAGGTAACGAAGTCAGTCCACATTCCTAAGGTGATGGTGGTTCCAGATATGGCTTTTTCATAGAAGGTGTTGGCCCAGTGGGAAGCAGAGCTCTTGGTCATATAAGAGAGGGTGAAAGCGATCTTCTTCTCATCAGAGTTATATACATCTTTGTTGGTGTTAAGGTAGAGGACGATGGAGTTAATCCAGGAAAGACTATTTTCATATGAGCCATCATAGGCTGGAGGAGGGTTGAGCCTAAGCTCAGCTGGTCTGGGTGTGGTGGACATAGGTGTGATGGAGCAAGGGCTAGAAGGTGGCGATGGACTGGAAGGCCTGGAACTGGGGTTTCTGGATATAGTTGGACTTGATGAGTGAAATTCAATGTCCTGGAGAGATGGGAATCTGGGAAGGTTCAAGGGGGCAAACTGAGAGGTGAGGAGCAGAGGGTTGCAATGAGGATGGGGAGAGATGACTAGATTAGTTGAAGATGAGGTTCTGGGAAGGTTCAAGGGGGTGAACTGAGAGGTGAGGAGCAGAGGGTTGTGACAAGGATGGGGATAACTAGAATGGTTCTTCCTCTTCACTGAGAGGTGGTCTGAAAGATCTCCTGGACGTGGTGGGTGCTGGGATTGTCCTGCTCCTAGATAGGAGGGACGAAGGGAGATTCTCAATCTTTTTTTATGTTGAGATGACATACAAAGTACCTGTTGCTTGAGAGCAAACAAGGGTTTGAGCTAGGACTAGAACAAGACTGTCAAGCAGACAGCTTAGATTCTCACAGCAGTATGGACAAGAGAGCATGGACAGAGCAAAGAAACAATCAAGATAGATTGCAGAAGATCAAGAATGGTTTAACTACTACCTAAGCTCAGCTTTAAGTAGTAATCAGTACTTGCAGTTATGTAAGCTGAGAAGCAGAATGTCAGAGAAGGAGATGGAATAACTATGGTAAGCTGGATTATGAATCTGATACAAAGAGAATTGGATTTGGGAGATATAGTCCAATGTCATCACATACACATGTTACAGGACTCCAATCATCAGGAATAGAAGAGATAGGTAAATTGGTCTTAGAGAATCAGGAGTTTTGGAGAGGAAGAAGTTAGCCAAAGAAGGAAGGAGATGTATCCAGATTGAAGTATACTGAACCGGATTGTCTGTGAGGCAAAAGAGAACAGCAGTAGATGTGAATGAAGATATAAAATTGTAACAATATCCATAAGGTGGAGGAGGCTGTAGAGGATAGCTTCCCATTAGATAATACTCTCTTGGTATATTTGCTGGTTGAGCATAAACAGCCAGGCCTACACTGGCTGAACTCTCTGGCCCCAGGCTGCTATCAGGTGTAGGCATGGTTACCTTTGGCAACTTTAGCTTCTTGTCCTCTGTGAAGTTCTGACAGGTTGATGGACTTTCTAGTGAAATGCCATCCTTTTCAGTAGCCTAGAATGATCAATTTGCTGTTAGTAACATGAGCCAAACAAAACAATTCACTTACAATATGTAGCATTTGCCCAGAATTGGATCACATTGTACTTCAAGTCGAAGTAGCTATCAGTTGACTTGTTTTGCCATACACATTTGTTGGAAAAAAGTTTAGAGTTCCTGATGGGATATTTCTCTAGAAGCTTTGCCTCTACATTATGATATTTTTCCATCATTATGTTCTATGACTAATGATTAGATGTGTTTGATTGAAAACAGTGACCTACAATATTAGCCTTGTTACTTGATGGACATTCCATGGATCCAGTGCCATCATCTGATTGCTATTTTTACTACATAAGAAAGTTAGCTGCATATATGCACTGCATTTATATACCTCATCATCCATCAATGGCTTTGGTGTGAATAGCCAGATAACCACATTGTTGGTTACACATTTTGCCTTAATGACATCAAGAAGTGCTTCAAAGTCTGCCTTGTTAGCAATCTTTTTTCAAGGGGCAGACTGAGGTTGTCCCTCAAACTTCCACTCAAACTTCAACACTGGAAGTCAATCCAAGTCATAGGAAAGGACTGATCCAATTTCAATCTTGAACCTTCCAAATCCCTGCGAGATGTTGAACTTGAATGGTTCCTTCATCACAAACAATGCTGTTGTTGCTTTGGAACCTCATCCAGGCTTTTTCTTGACTAGAAGAGTAGGCTGGGAGACCTGAACATATACAGCAAATTTGCATGGTTCTTCATCAGGTTTATCATCATCAGTGAGGAGTTCTTTACATTTAGCAATGCTTCCTAGTTCAGCATCACAGTGGGACTTGCATTTCTTTGGTGGAGGCTTGAAATCAATGGAATCCTTGATGGCCTGATACTTTTCTGGATCTAGGCTAGCAAATGATAAGGGACTGCAGTTGACAAATTGGACCTGAGGACTCAATGAAGCTGATAACATTGAATATTTGATGATAACAGGTGGGTTGGAACATAGAAACTTACAATCATTTGATTCATCAGTTCTAACTTCAGAGTCAGGTCAGGATCCAAGTTGATCAACTGCTATGTTGACAACCTGACCTATTAGTTAGTAAAGCACTTATGTTATACCTGGAAAAGCATACCTGACTACTCTTAAGCTCTTGTGCAGCAATTTCAGATGTCTGAGGTGGATCTGTTACAAACGCTGCCTATCGTAATACCATGTCCTTTGGGACTTAACACTTTTTCACAATGACAATGACTAAGCTCACTGACTAAGCAGCTTACTAAGCACACTCACTTTATTTCTCCAAGTCCAGTCACGTATCAAGGATAACGAACTCTTGACCCACACTCTCTTAAGTTATGCTTCTCGTTTCATTTCTGTCTAGAAGTCTTTTGACTTCTATTCTCATGATCATCACAGACAATGTGTCCATCATGCTTCTGAACTTCCATTCTGCCACACAATGTGTGTGCATCATGTTATTAATTCCTGTCATTTACAAAGATACACCACAAGCCTATGCACAGACATTAAGTACAGCCTTATGATTACCTTTTATGGATATATATTTCTATACATGGACTATTTACACATACAAATATGTACAAATAGGTACAAACCCCATGTTGTATATAAATCTGGGACTTTGAATGCAAAGTCTCCAATCTAGTTCTTTTCGACACTCATCACTACAAATGGGAAGTTCCTAGATTCGACCATCTCATTCTCCTTCTCTTTTGACAACGACAACTAGCAATCCTGTATAGGGTTGTTTTGTAGCTTATAGTTGCTTCAGGATCTGAAAGAGGTATGCTTGCTCAGTCCACTGAATGTCCATCTGTAGGGCTGGTTTCTCTTGGCACTAGCATAGAAACCTTGATAGTTATTTTATCTATTTTGGTAGAACCAGATTTGGGACATTTTGTAGACATTGTAGCCTGCTTTTTCTTTACCATCTTGACTGGCTTTGTTATCGCAGCAGTATATATACTGATTTCCTTTTCAGCTATACTATCAACATGCCTCAAATTTTTCACACAATCTCATTAGATTCCAAATGGACTGTGAAATGTCAAGTTGACTTTTTGTTTTGCTGATCACATGTGCCTCAACTCCTATCTGGCAGTACCTGGATTATAGTCACACATTCCCACTGATGCTGTCATGGACCTGAAAGCACAGAAAATCCAAGAGGATTGTCAATGCTGACTGGTTGCTTTAATAGCAATCATCATGACCTAAATGTTGTACTACTATAACTTGTTATTTCTAACTTCCACTGCTTCAATACCATACCACACATCCATTTTAACTGGAGAAGGATGGATGATTGAGCTTCTCAACAGACATCCCAATTGAATTTGAACATGCCTTGACATTGAACATGATATGTTCAACCAGTTGATGATGGTGTTGAAGCACCATGAATTCACCACATCACAGAACAACATATCTGTCGAGGAGCAGCTAGATATATTTCTATACACTTGCATAACTAGCCTACCATCCCATTATATTGCTGAGAGATTTCAACACTCAACAGATACAATCACAAGATGAGTACATTAATGATATTGATATCATGACTTTATTCATCCATTCACTAGATACTTCAAATGCATGCTTCAATTTTTCTCCAGCCCCCTATTCTACACCTTCCAGGTCCAATTTCCAACACAGCATACTCCAACATCACCCATCATCATGGATAATGCATGCTTTCATTTCTTTCATGACTATATTGGCACTGTTGATGGCACACATATCTGTGCCTTTACCACTCTCAATGACCATCCACATATGTGCAATTGAAAAGGATACCTGTCTCAAAACTGTCTGTTTGCTTGCAATTTCAATTTTTTCTTCACCTTTTCTCTCACTGGCTGAAATGGATCTACATAGCAGTGGGACAATACACATAGATTCTCCTGCTCTTATTAGAGATCAGTGGGGCAACAAGATTGAAATGTATGAACCCTTTGTTTCTAAAGGGCTTTGCAGCTGGGTGAGACTTTGGATAGCATATGTATTAGAGAGTCATTTTGTTCAGAATCAGACAATGCACCTTAACATATCTATTCCATACATCACTTTGCTTGAGTGAGATATTTGCACCATCATTGTTGCTGTATGTAAAACCTGAGGCATTCTTGAGTTCAACAACTGCTTCATACTGCCTCTTCATCTGGTAGATAATCAGTGATGGATCGATCTGATAATAAAGAAAACTCACCAGCCCAAATCTACATTCACATGCATCAGCATCTTTTGTGCCCTCCTTGAATTTCTGGAACTTTGTTCTCAATAATGATGCAGCCACTGTCCATGTCAGCTTCTTTGGAATACCACTGTCTCCCTTGGGTATCTCCATGGCGAGAAACTCAAGTAGTGTAGTTGTTTCTTCATCTGTCCATTGAGCTGCCTACTTACGAACTTTCTGACCATGAGTGCCTATGGTCTCAAGAGGGTTGACAACAGGACCTTGGGAGCGCAATGAATGACTGTCAGAAGATGAAGTATCAGACATATGAGCTGGTTACAAAGGTATACATTGAGTCATGGGTAACCCTCAGCTGATCCGGGTACTGCCGGGTAGGAGTTGAGGCACACGTGATCAGCGAAACGAAAAGTCAACTTGACATTTCGCAGTCCATTCGGGACCCCAAATTTTTACCACTTCAAGGCGCTGTAAATTCCTGATGAATTTATGTGGCTTGCGACTGTCTCGCACATATCCTTGACAAACCACCTCCTCAGCAAGGCCCTGTTGTCGATATCCGGATACAAGATTGGCTGGACACGGATGAGCCGCAGGAGTGCTTACGCACACTAAGCCAGATGGAGAGCTTACTCCAGCAAGACGCTGCGTCATGGATACCTTGGATCTTTCGAAGAGGCCGAGGTTCGACCGCTACGCGGGATAAAATCAAGGAAGCTGTCGATTTCTTTAACTCATGCAAAGGTCATTTTCATTTCTTATTCTCGACGGAGGTCTGGTGCGTCTCCTCATCATCTAGGTGGCCAATGCATGACAGTGCCACCTAGGAATAACGAGAGACCCATTCAGAAGCGGCTGGGGATACCACAATCTGGACGTGATATTGTCCAAGGTGAATCTGGGCTTCTCGAGCCAGGGCTTTTACTTCCCGTTCAGACGAAAACCGAGTGAGTTTGGGTTTTACGAAGGGCCACTCTCTGGTTAACACTGGAACCAAGTGTTCATCGAGGTGGCAACACGGAGCGCGTCACCCATGGAGGACCTGACATCATTCCCCAAGGCTCACCGGCTTTCATTGAGACTGACACAAAGTGAGACTGAGGATCGGACAAACGAATACCTTCTGGATGTTGCTTAGAACTATTGCGCCAGAGACTGTTAGCGACCAGGACAGGCACACAGTTACACGAAAAAAACACGGGGTGAAAACCGACAAACAACAGGAAGAGAAAGGTAGCATTTATACCGTTCATTGACCCCACTTGTACACGACCATTCTCACATTCCTCTAGCGAAGAAACTCGAAGAAATATTGAACTGGCTTGACGGATTGAACTGTGCTGAAAAACAAGATGTTACATTGTCGCTTCGTCAGGAAGACACATGCCAGTGGTTGTTCGACACAACACAATACGGGCGTTGGAGGGATAGTGAGATCGAGTCCTTGTGGTTGCAAGGCAAACGTGAGGGGTCTAAAACACTGTTTGACAATCCTTCACTGACCTGGCTGTAATCGTAGCTGGGGCGGGTAAATCCGTGCTAATGTATGCTTATATTATATCTATATTCCAGGGGTGTTGACATTGTTTACAGGTCGTCTGTCATTCATTCTTTGAGGGAGGCTCGACGCGAGGGAGAAATCCTTATATTTTTTTATTGTGACTTTCGAAACGAGTGATCTACAAGCTCTGCGGAAGTAATGCGCTCAGTCCTATCCCAGCTGTTTCGTCAGCTTCGTAGTCGTTCTATCGATCTTGGAAATGTACTTGATGATCTAATCCAGGCGAAGGAATGGGGCGGTGGGACACTCGGCAATGCACTGGAACTCGCTAGATTCGCGACTCGTGTAGCCAAGCTGTGGAATCGGAAGCCTCTCGTCATCGTGGATGCCTTTGACGAATGCAAGGATGTTCGAAAACTCATCCAAGGCCTTATGGTGATCAAAGGAGATGTAAGACTCTTCGTGGCTAGCCGACCTTTACATGTTATCGTGGACGACCTCTCGGATGTTCCATCCGTGTCAATAGACGATATAGCGGATGAGTTGTTAGCAGATATTGAGCTTCATGTCACGCGGGAACTGGACGCTCGCCAACGGTTAAGAGGCCTTGACTCTGGATTCAAGACAGAGATCCGCTCCATCTTGTGTGACAACATGTAGGTTTCCCTGATCTGTGATGAAGCTCACGGGTTGAGTGTTTACCTTTTACAAGGTTCCGAGGGGTCCAATCTTGACCGATGTATAACCCGAGAACAAGTCCGCAACGCTCTCAACACCCTTCCGAAGGGACTCGATGAAACATATGAGAGAATTTTGATTTCGATCGATACGGAGACTCTAGCAGGACAACTCGCGCAACGGGCATTAATCTGGCTTGTGGCAGCGTTACGGCCTTTGCGGTTGGACGAGATCATGGAGGCGTTATCCATTAATCTCAAGACGCGAACACCGGATTCCGACCTTGGGCCGATGCACAGTGGGGTCTTGGATGCATGTGGGAGCTTAGTGACTTACATTGCAAAAACCCGAATTACCATCTTATCTCACTCCAGTGTCAAGGTGCACCTTGCAAATGATTTGTATAATTGAATATAATTGACCCTTCTGTCCAGGAGTACCTTGAGGGGGAGTTCACGCGCGCCAAAATACCGCGATACCATATTAGCTCGGAACATGCGCACTTGCTTCTAGTCCGGCATACATGTGCTATATCTCTATGTTCCTCGATCGTGCCCAGGGACCTGTATCAGTGGACATCTCCGGCTCCAGTAGCACCACTGCCTCTCCTATGTCATTGCCACTTCTGGACTATGCGCTCGATGATGCTCTCGATCACTTCATACATCTCGGATCAACATTTGAATTGGCTTTGCGCGATGTAATAATACTCGCAAAGGACATCCAACAACACTCCTGGACATGGGATCATGTGTGCATCCCTGGTAGTAGATGGGAAATCAGCATGAAACCACATTGGCCTGCAGCGAGGCACGATCTTCTACTTTATATTATTGTGGCTTTCGCTCCAAATTCGCTCGTGAGCACACTCTTTCATCGCACTGCAGTCAAACCCAAGCGAGGCACGAATCCACTGATGTATGCTGCGCATTTTAACAAGGATGAAAATGCCCGCACCTTACTGTCGCGAGGTGCCAAATTACATTGCCGAGGTTGGGAGATTGTCAGATTTTTTCAATCCTTACCCATCGAAGTTGCCTTCCGGTACCGGCACTATGGCATGGTTGCCCTCTTTGTGGAAGAGGGAAGCACTATACCTCGATATATATTCACAGAGTCATTCTTCAAAGGCGACATGTTTGCCGATATGTCGTCTGTTGATTCCGCTATCTCGTCGCTTACCGCAAGAGCATTGTTACAGACCGATGAGTTTGCGGAGAACATTAGCGATTGCCTGAACGAGGCAACTTTGCATGCAATGAAAACAAACCAGTTGTTGGTGTTTATGGATATCACCGAAGAGGACCTCATTGCGATCATACAGAGATTTATTCAGGTTGCCGATGAACACTCCATTACACTCGACTTGATCAAAGACGCATTCTTTCGTCTTGCCATTGTACAAGGCTACTTCTCTGTTGTGCGATATATGCTTACCCTCAGTGACAAACGCTTCCCTTCCGACCTACTTGTCACATTACCACTCTATTCAGATGGAAGACAAGTCCCATGATCCGGCCTCTGGTGACCAACGGGGCTGATGTCCTTGCGCGCTCCGGCGACGGAAACACCGTACTCCATGCCATACTGCGTGCTACAGACGAGACACCCTTCTACATGGCAGATGCCAACGAGGGTGATATATTGGAGGCTGTAAAACTCGTGGTTGACTGTGGCTGTGATCCCCTTGAAGCCGACTCGGGTATTTGACTGATACTTTTGTCTTACCAAAAGTAACTCAAAAAGGCATGGTGCCATTCATCTTTCAGCGAAGTGCCGTACGAAGTGCTCCAGTCCAATCAGAGCCCTCGTTTGGCCCTCGCGTAGCCTCACAAAAGCTTTCGCAACCGCAACGTAAACCAATGCTCCTGCTCGTCACACAAAAGTTTCATCTGTTGTATGGTTGGAGGTCGGCGCGCATGATCCGTTTCCTGGTCGACAACGGTGTTGATCCCCTCGCACGCACTAGTGCTGGAGAATCTGTGTTTCATATCCTTTTGTACTCCTTCCTCGATGACAGTGAAGCTTTGGAGGTTGTGGAACTCCTAGTTGGCTATGGTTGCGATCTTTTCCCAGCCAATTACTATGGAGACCCTCCTCTCTACCTTGCTATCCGATTGGGCGCAACGCGCAGTGGACTTGGGCGTGTTTGACCATGTATGTACTACATGCCCTCTTCTGCTATTCTTCGGTTCTGTTGAACTCGTTCGTCCAACTCCACTATGGCGGCGGCAGTCGTATCGCCAAGTTGACCGACTTCATTGATCAAAGCGCGATGCGCCATTTTCAGATGGCGTACAACCTACTTCTGCGCGCACTGATGCTAAACACCTTCGCGTGAGGCCTTCGGGCCATGGTTAACTACTACCCAAAGGACATTGACCTCTGCATGTCGAAATTTGTCAAGGAGTGGCCAGAGCTAGGTTTGGTCAACTTTGCAGAGGCACAGAAGCTATGGACATGAAAAGAGTCAGGGAAGGGTGTCCCCGCAAAGGCCAAGGACAAAAGTTTGTCAATTTCGCTTGTTGTTCGCAACTTTATCCAGATCATCCTTCCTAGGCCAGAGTCGTCGGACGCAAAGAAGACGATAGTA
>JBBPTP010001075.1:0-10786 GCA_038094195.1 Pulveroboletus aff. carminiporus | reverse complement strand
TCAGAACTGGGGTCATACAGATCACTTCTGTCCTCAGCAAACCTATGGACTTTGTAATGAAGATGGGCACATCACAGATGACTGTATCTTTACAGTTGTTACACCAGATCAAGCACAAGACATTTATGGGGCTCATCGCTCCCCTTCTCCCTCCTTGTTAAGCTTGACCCTGATAGGGACAAGCAAAGCACTTTAAAGGTTATGGGGGTGACAACAGACAGGGAGTCGTGCAGTTAAGGCAATGACAATGAGGATATGTTGTGCTAAAAGAGCAACGACAACAGAGGTTCAAGGAAGTCATGCGATAAGCAATGACTTAACAACGAGAAAGGATATTACCACAAAGGTGGTCCAGGGATTCAGGGAGCACTCAATTAATGTGGAGAGCGAAGACACACAAGAGACAAAATATGAGGGAAAGCTAGTTATTGAACAAGCTATCAGATACAGGGAAGGTATCCAAAGAGAGCTCTAGCTTGGGAAATAAAGGAAGGTACAAAGGGGTTTATATAGTAAAAGGTGATTTGCTGAGTAAGCGAATCATGTGACAAAATAGAAAGTTGAAGAATATCATGGAACAGAGAAGAAGTATGTTTATGACTGTGAGGGTACTCACATGACCATAAAGGTACACATGTGATGAGTAAGAAAAGAAAAGAATACACACAAATATGGAAACAAATGGGTAAGTCTGGGATAAGTTGTAACATTATCCCCTTACTAAGTCCGAAGAACAACCTGTTCTTCAAAATTCAAGATGGTGAACCAGAATATCAATTTCATCCCAACTAGGGACTTCAGAGTTGGAGAGATGTTCTGAGGGTATACCAGCGCCCAACATAGTGCAGCAACAAGATTCAACATCTGAAACATCTTCATTGGTGGAGTAATCTTTCAGATCAGATTCATTTCTCTCATCGATTAGACCATAGTCATCAAACCTGCATATTTGATGATCATGAGTGGCTTGTTCTGCCCTTTCCTCAGCTTCGTATGTGATTCATTCAAATTCGGGGTTACGTTCGCATGCTTGGGCATCAGTGAGGTCAAGGAAGCAAACGGATGGAGAACAAGGTTGGAGTATCTCTACGGGTATAATAGGATCATTTGCAGGGAGGTTACTAGATGAGAAATCAGGATTTGCTTTGCTATGAGTGGAGCTCCAAAGTGCTGGAGTAGGCAGAGAAGGGAGATGGATAGGTAACATGGGGTTGGAGTCAGAAGATGATGGGAAAGAGTATATGGAGGAACGTGACTTGATAGAACATTGCCATTTCATGTGGCTGGCTGTGAACTTTTTACATACACAGCATTTAGTATGATGGCAGTCAGCTTTCTTGTGACTGATTCTGTGGCATCCTGCACAAGCATGATAAAAGTCCAGATCTCCATGGAGGAGGGGAGCATCATTTTGTATATGAATGAGATGAGCAAGGGTTGTGAGTTTTTCTTCTTTCAAGGGAGAAGGAGGGAGAGCATTGCTGTATTCAGCGAGGAGAGAGTGGACTTTCTCATCCACTTTGGTTAATTCTAGTTGGTGGACAGTGGTGAGGATTTTACAATTTACTTGAGAATGGGATTTACAAAGGAGGTTTAGAATGGGATCAAGATCTAGGGAGGAGGGAAATCCTTCTAGGCAGGCGATTGCAGTGGATAGGGTTTGATGTGTGCTGTAGGTGATGTGAAGGAGACTGAGGGGAGAGTCTGGGTGGATACAGCGATCTAAGGTGGTGGCGAGGGAAGGATCATTGAGCATGCATGCGAGTGCGTCTTTATGAGCAGGGGAGCATCTTTGAAAAGTACGGGCAAAAGGGGAAACAGGAAGTTCAGAAGTTAGGATATGAGGCATGGTTGTTTGAATGGAAAGGTGTTTGAGAGTGAGGGACCAGACAGAGGGGTGACATTTTTTATAGTCTTTCAGGATGGTCTGTGTGTGGAATAGATCTTTTTCAAGTACCCATGAGTTATCTTCTAGGGTATAGCCTTTCCACCTGATAAGGAAATAGTGGTTAGAGGGTGGACCTCGATGTTTTAATATGTGCTGAATTCATATTCTTCTTCTCCACTAATAAGGTCAGGTGGTGGTTTTGGGAAGTTAGGGCCATGGATGGTGTTTTCACGATAGGGCGATAACAGAGAAGCATGGAATATGGGATGGATTTTCCATGTGGAAGAAAGTTGGAGTTTAAAGGATAAGGAAGATAGGACTGAAACAACAGTAAAGGGACCTTCTCATTTCGGGGCAAATTTAGGGTTAACAACAGATCTTTTCAGATTTCTAGCTTCAAGCCATACTTTGTCACCTTTCTTAAATGGAGTGTAGTTATGACAGGAGTGGGAAGTCATGACCTGGCGAGCAAGTTCATGGGCAGCCAGGGCTTCTGAGCAGGCTGCTTTGAGAGTTTTTAGCTGATCTACGACTGTAGGAATAGAAGATTTGGAAAAGATGGTGGGAATAGCTTTAGGTTCATAGCCAAGCATAAGGTAAAATGGGGATTTAGTGGTGACAGAGTGTATGCAGTGATTATGAGCAAATTTGGTGTGAGAGATGGAATTAGACCAAGATGTGGGGTTATTGCTGCAGTAAATGCAGAGATAGGTTTCAACTTCTTGATTTACACATTCCATTTCACCATCCATTTATAGGTGATAAGTGGTGGAAAGGGTGAGATCATATCCGAGGAGTCGTCCAAGTTCAAGGGCAAATTTTGAGGTGAATTGTGGGCCTCAATCACTAATTATCTTTTCGTAAAGGCCAAATTGTAAATATACTTTGTGGAAGAAGAGGTCTGCTACTCCTTCGGCAGTGATAGATTTCTTGGTAGGGCATAAAATTACCCCCTTAGTAAGTCCATGGTCTACTATGACCAGGAGTGTATCGAAACCATTGGATAGTGGGAGATCGGTGATTAGATCACATGAGATTTGTTGAAAAGGTTGTGTGGCATGGAATTTGATTGGAGTTAGTGGTGGTACGGTGGGATGGATGTTGACTTTATTCTGCTGACATACAGCACAGCCTTTGACGTATTTTCAAACATGGTGAGCTAGACCTGGCCACCAATATTCACGTGAAACAAGTTGTTGGGTTTTAAGTACACCTGGGTGTCCAGCAGAAGGGTTGTCATGATATGACGAGACAATTTTGCATTGAAGGTTATCTTCTGGTGAGACATAGACATGATCTTTATAGGTGATAACCCCATCACAGTTTTGCCATTTCAAGAGTTGTGAATGGAATGGGGGTGGTATTTTATTGTCTAATGCCTGGAGAGCAGTAAGAGCGAGGGGGTCATTGCTGGATTGTTTGGCAATGATGGAGTGAAGAGTGGCACTAGCCATTCTTATGAACATGGATGGAGGAAGGAGGGTTGTTTCTTCATTATCAGACACATCTTTTGGAAGATGATCAATGTGTTGAGAAAGAGTGTCAGGACCAGAGAGAGCAGTGCCAGGAACATGGATGAGTTTCAGATCATAATCTGAAATATCGAGGAGCCAACAAGCTTGTCACCGGTTTAGTGTCTGGGGTTGGCAGAAGTAGGTGAGGTTTTTATGGTCAGTGAAGACCTGGACAGGGTCAACGGAACTGATGAGGTAATGTCTCCATGCTTTGAGGGCATGGAGAATAGCTAGGAGTTCTCAATCATAGATATTGTAATTTCGTTCTTGTTAAGCTTGGCCCAGGTAGGGACAAGCAAAGCCCTTCAAAGGTTATGGGAAGGACAACAGATGAGGAGTCGTGCAACAAAGGCAACAACAACAAAGATATGTCATGCTATATTAGCAACGATGATGAGGGTACGAGGAAGTTGTGCAATGAGTGACGACTTAGTAGCAAGGAAAGATACTACCATGAAGGTAGCTCAGAAGTTCAGGGAGTGCTCAATCAATGTGGAGAGCGAAGACACATGGGAGACGAAACACAAGGGGAGCTAGATTAGAATGGCTACTCAAGTACAAGTGAGGGTACTTGAAGGGAGCTCTAGCTTAGGGAAATGGGGATAGAGCTACAGGTGGGTATAAGTAGTGATGGGCGATATACTGAGTAAGCAGATCACATGATGAGGATAGAATACAATGAATGTAATGGAACAGTGAAGAAGAACCTAAGTGACTGCGAGGGTTCAAGATAGAAAGTCATGGAACGAGGAAGAAGAAGGTTCCTGACTGAGAAGGTACTCATGTGACTATAAGGGTACTCACATGATGACTAAGCAAAGATAAGGATAAGCAAAGGTATGCACAAGGCGATAAATAGCTACACAAGGATGGAAAAGTCTGAGGAGTTTCGAGAGAAGCGAGGATGGATATATGATACACATTGGGCGAGGATAGATGAGGAAGGACATGGGTGAGGACGAGGATAGGCAGAGATGAGGATGGATGAGGACAAGGTGTTAATACAGATAGGCCAGTGAGACCAAGGTGAAACAAGGACGAGCACATCAAGACAAGACTCGGACAAGGACCATGATTAGACAAGGATGAGGACATGGTTGTGAGTTCTGGATCATGGGTGAGGACAAGCGTAGTCTTGGTGTGTGAGGACATTGTTGATTATTGTGAGGAAAAAGAGTATAGGGGCTGGAATAGGGGAAAACGTAACAGTTCTGCAGAAGAGAATGACTGGGAGAGGTATTGTTACAAATGCTCTTTTTGCAACATTGTAACTTATTCAAACACTGACTAAAGCTCCTCCGCAATGAGGTTAAACTAGCCACTCAAGTCTAATGCTTGTTGTTAGGCTTGTAGTCCAAATCAATTACCCCATGGACACGACGTCACGACTCCCTTATTCTTTTTACTGTTAAGTTTGAACCAACCTTGCCCTAAACTCTGCTTACACTTTCACGACTTCATGATAGCACGATGCTTGACATTGTGTGCCTAATGACATTACACATTTAGATATATTGAACTCTATTGGACAGAACTTAACCTTATTTCATATGCTTCCATTTCATGCCTCATGCATTTCATTACCGCTACCCTTTACACTATGGCTATGCATCATGCTTCTCTTCCATTTGATATGCCACTTGACTCATGCTTTCCTCATTGTTTTAATCTCTGCTTCACAGCCTTATGGCTGTTCACATCTCTATTTGGACAATGGACCAAATATGTACAAACATGTATTATAGTATATAAGGACCCAAATTGACGACCAGAGGATCCTCAGTCAGATCCTCTTGGATTTTTCCCTTCACTGTTTGACTCTCTTCAGTCTAAGCTTCCTAGTGGTAACCTGAAAGCCTAGTGCTATTAGGGTTGTTTCAGGTATGAGCATGGATGCCATTCGCCATTGGTATCAGTCTGAAGGAGGATTCCTCCTGATGCAAATTTAGAGGCATTGGTGGTGATGGCAAAGGGTTTAGAAAGGTCAGGGAAATGAAGGACAGGTTTTGAAAGGAACATGGTTTTAAGTGTTTCAAACGCTTGTTGGCATTTTTCTGACCAATCTCAAGGTTGTAATTTCTTGGTGAGATTGATCAGGGGATGGGCGATTTCAGAGTAGTTTTGGATGAAATGCCTATAGAAATTTGCAAATCCAAGGAACGAGTGAACTTCCTTGATGGACGATGGTGTGGGCCATTTGGCAATCCCTTCTAATTTGACAGGGTCCATTTCTAGTCCTTGTTCATTAACAATCATTCTGAGATAGTCAACTTCTTTTGTGGCGAAGTTGCATTTTTCTAGGCAGAGATGGAGGTTAAGTTTCTACATTCTTTGCAGGACATGGTGAGTTTGTTCAGTATGAAGTTCCTCATTATCAGAGAAAATAAGGAGGTCATCTATATAGATGATGAGCCATCCTTCCACAATCATATCTCTAAAGGAATCATTCATGAAGTGTTGAAAGGTAGTGGGGGAATTTGTCATGCTGAAGAACATAACCATTGGTTCGAACAGTCCTTTGTGGGTAAGAAAGGTGCCTTTCCATTGGTGCCCATTTTTAATACGAACATTGTTATACCCCCATCGGACATCGAATTTAGTGAAGACATTAGCACCTTTGAGTTTATTGAGCAAGTCGCCAATGAGAGGAAGGGGGTATGCATCTCATATGGTATGTTCATTAAGGTATCTATAGTCTTGACAGGGACAGAGTTTTCCATCTTTCTTTTTAACAAAAAAGAAAGGGGATGCTTGTGGAGAATTGGACGGGTGGATTTTTCCAGCTTTGAGATTTTCGTCAATGAACACTTTGGTTGCTTCACGTTCTTCAGGGGATAGAGGGTATAGTTTGCCTATCTTAGGTATGAAGGAGTCTTTGAAATTGATTTCATGGTCATATGGACGAGATGGGGGAAGTTCACCAACGTCTGGTTCAGCAAAGACTTTGGCAAATTCTTGATATTCTGCCAGGAGTTCTCTCTTTGATTTAAGCTTTTCTGCTTCAGCTGCAAGTTCAGTAGCATGAGTGATTTTGTGAATCACTTTTGGGGATAGATAGTGATTGCCTGAGCGAATAGTTCAACAGATAGAATCAGGGAGAAGAGTGCATTTTATCTTCATTTTCTTATTTCAAATTGCATGAGCGAGGAGGATGCAATTCACGAATTCTTCCTGGGTTTCATATTCCATATACTCAAAGAGAGCAGGAATAGATTCAGGTTTGACCATTTTGCAGGTCGAGGGAGGGAGTTTCTTTGCAAACTTATGTTCGTTTGCTTCGTATGTAGATTGATATTGTGTGAACAGGACCTTGGATTCATCCTTAGATTCATCGAGGAAAAGAGACCGGGTGGACCAGTCAATAATTGAGTTTGCTCATTTGAGCCAAGGAAGTCTGAGGAGGATGTTATCATCACCACAATCTATTATGTAAAAGAGCATTTCTTGGACAATGCCTTGGATATTGATGAAAAGGGTGGTGGTAAATTTAATCAGACCTTTGGAGTTGACAGAATTGTCTGCATTGTGAACTCGGATCTGATGTTTGAGTCAGGAGGTAGGGAGTTGGTGCTTGTGAACGAAGCCCCAATCTATACAGTTCATTTGTGTGCCACTATCAATGAGGGTGTGAGTTTCAACGTCTTTGAGCATGTGCAAGGGGACAATGAGTTGAATGGGAATTGTCATATTTGAAGTGGATACTCGTACAGCAGCTACTTTATGGGAAGATACTGGCATCAACGCAGTCCCTCCATTTAAAAATCCTTTTTCTTGAAAGTGATTTTCTAGACATCTTTTTCTTCTTCCGAGTCAGAGTCTTCTTTGATCTCCTCAAGTTTCAGAAGATCTGCAGGTTTCTTTTCTTTACAAACTTTCTTGTCTGTAGGGGAGGCATTGGATGGAGAGGCAGCAGCAGGAGTAGGTTCGAATTTTGTTTGACAGTCTCAAGCAGAATGGCCTTTATGGCAACATTTGAAATAGGCTCCAATTTTACAGAGGCATTCCCATTCTTCAGGGGTTAGTTTGGGTGGATAGCAGATGGCATTAACATCCATGTCCATAGTGTTGGGGTCTTTCTCGGAATATGAGTATGATTTATATGTGGGATTTTTCTTCTTCTGGGATTCTACAATCCCTTTAGCTTCTTCATAAAGAGTTTGATATCCTTGGACTTTCTTGTACCATTCTTTGATGGTAGTGACGTGAGTGGTTTCTCCATACATTTTGTGGACAAGGCCTGAGGGAATTCTTTTGGCAAAGAATTCAATAAGGATTTTATTGTCAGTGATACCTGATGTTGCCACATGGTTGTGGAATTGAGTGATGTATGAGGTGAGTTCCAAGTCTTTACTGACTCAGGAGTTCATGAGCCACATGATGGACTTGTGGGCAGAGTTGGTTGATTCAAAAGCTTCTTTAACAGCTTTGACAAAGTCAACCCATGAACTGGTTGATACGGCTGATCCAGTGATATAGTCTTTTCAAAAAGTGTTTGCCCAATGGGCTGCAGGTCCTTTGGTCATATACAACAAGGTGAAGGCAATCTTCTTTTTGTTGGTGTCATATACTTTGTCATTGGTGTCTAGGTAAAATAGGACACTTCCGAGCCAAGGGTCAAGAAGTTCCTCAGAACCATCATAAGATTCTGGAGCATTGATTTTGAGTTCTATGGGTTTCAAGGACATGGTGGGCAAGGATAGGGGTAATGGAGATGGTACAGAAAAAACTTGACCTGATTGTGGTCATGAGGTGGGGGATGCTGGAGTAGATGACCAAGGAATGTTTAATGGAGTGAGGTCAATGTTTTCATCTTCCTGAAATAGGTCAACATCTGAACTGGAGTTCGAAGCTTCTTCTTTAGTATCAGGGAAATTGGGGGGTTGATCTGAATCAGATCCTTGGAAATGTTGTCTTTATTCTTGGGCGAGGAGGAGACGTGGCCGGATAGGCCAGGTCAGATTGAACCATGAGGAAGATATGTTGGTGGCGTGTACAGTGACAGCCGGTGAGAGGTAAAGCTAGAGCTTTTGTTAAGCTTGACCCTGATAGGGACAAGCAAAGCCCTTTAAAGGTTATGGGGGTAACGACAGACAGGGAGTCATGTGGTTAAGGCAATGACGATGAGGATATGTCATGCTAAAAGAGCAACAACAACAGAGGTTCAAGGAAGTCATGCGATAAGCAATGACTTAACAACAAGAAAGGATATTACCACAAAGGTGGTCCAGGGATTCAGGGAGCACTCAATCAATGTGGAGAGTGAAGACACACAAGAGACGAAACATGAGGGAAAGCTAGTTATTGAACAAGCTATCAGATATAGGGAAGGTATCCAAAGGGAGCTCTAGCTTGGGAAATAAAGGAAGATATGAAGGGGTTTATATAGTGAAAGGTGATTTGCTGAGTAAGTGAATCATGTGACAAGATAAAAAGTTGAAGAATGTCATGGAACAGAGAAGAAGTATGTTTATGACTGCAAGGGTACTCACATAACTGTAAAGATACACATGTGATGAGTAAGAAAAGAAAAGAATACACATGAATATGGAAACAAATGGATAAGTCTGGGATAAGTCATAACACTCCTAGGCTATGGACATTGACCAAGGCAAATCTGATATTCATTGAACCTGGGGTTCAATTGTATGAAGGGGGTAATGTTACAATTTTATACCTTCATTCGCATCTGCTACTTGTATCCTTCACCTTGCAGACAATCCACTTTGATATCCTTCAATCCAGATACATATTTTTCCTTTTATGCTTATCTCCTTTTGCTCCGAAACTCATTGTTCTCTAAGACCACTTCTTCTTTCTTTTCTTCTATTCCTGACAGTCGGAGTCCTATAATGTATGTGTGATATCATCGGACTATCTCTTCCAAATCTGGTTCTATTTACACCAGATTCATAATCCAGCTTACCACAGTTATTCTGTCTTGTTCTCTAACATTCCATTTCTCTTCTTATGTAACCCAGATCATTGATCACTATTTAAAGCTACGCTTTTATAGTAGTTAGATCATTCTCAACCTTAGCAATCTACTTGATTGTTCCTCTGCTCAGTCTGTGCCCTCTTGTCTATATTGTTGTCAGAATTCAAGCTGTCCATTTGACAGACTTGTCCCAGTCCTTGCTCAAACCTCTGTTGGCATTTCACACTAGCAGTCGTAGTCTTGTACATTGTCTTGATGTAACAGTGTGAGGATGAATGAGACAAGGATCTTGGGGTAATTGATTTAAATGACAAGCCTAGCAACTAGTGTTAGACTTGCATGGCTAGTTTAACCTCATTGTGGAGGAGCTTTAATCAGAGTTTAAATAAATATTGATGTTGCAAAAAGAGTGTTTGTAATAGTTTCAGCTCATGTTAACAGTTTTAGCCTTAGCCACTCTGGCCTCATTCTTCTTCTCCTTTTTTTTCCATGGTTTTGATCCCACAGGTTTATTAAACATACAATATGCTTCTAGCTGCATGTCAATTGTCTTGATTTCGAATAATGTTTGATTGACTGTTTGTTTACAGCAATCTTTGAAGAGTTCCAGATAAATGTCTGGATGGATTGCATTCTCGAGTAAATAGACCCCATGTGATTAGTCTATCTCTGATTGATAAAATAGCTTTCTTCATCTTACAATGAAAGTGAGGATAGAGTTTGAATCTTATATGTATTTGGTGATTTCTTTCTTCATCCAGTCCTTCTATAGTTGAGGGCAAAATAGCCCCTCAATCTTCATGACAAGCAAATCTCAATTATTGATTAGGCTCTTGCCAGTGGTGAGCTTCTGAAGCTCAACTTCCACAAAGAAACTTCCTTTTTCACCCTTTAGGTGAAATAAGACTGCATATGCCCTGTTTTTTTCATGGAGTTCAGGTGCTCCATCTACTTCTGACCTGATCATGAACTGCTTTGGATTGCAGTCCATCTATGCCTTCATCTTTGTCTACCATTCTTCAAATTTGGCAAGACTACTGTTGTAGCTGTCTGGGTCAGTAAAAATTTCCACTTTTGATATACTTTCCATTGCAGGTCCTATTGCAGTGGCTGATCCTCCTATTGCCCATATGTATACTTCCATTAGCTTCCTTGTTCTTTGATTGGCCTGTTTTGCATTTTCTACTGTCAAGGTTAATTAATTCTCAGCTCTTTGTAGTGCATCTTGAAGAGTGATTCTCTCATTCTTCATAGCTTGGATTTATTCAATTGCATTTTGGAATGAATTAAGGAGGTTGGCCCAATTTTGAGCATTGAACTTGAAAACTTGTGCCATTGCAACAGAGTAAAACTAATATGGGTACTTTCTCAAGTATTGTAGGTAAGATCAGGGATATAGGTAGGAGTGGAATAAGATATCATAATCATCCATTCTAACTTTACTGTAAT
>JBBPTP010001074.1:0-10797 GCA_038094195.1 Pulveroboletus aff. carminiporus | reverse complement strand
AATCCAAGCTGTCTGCCTGATAGACTTGCCCTAGTCTCTAGCTTGAACCTCTGCTAGCCTTCTCTGCTAGCCACTCTAGTCTTGTACATCATCTCAATGTAACAAAAGGTCAAGAATCTCCCCTCATCCCTCCTATCCAGAAGCAGGACATTCCCAGAATCTACCATCACATCCAGAAAATCTTTTAGATCATCTCTCAGCAAAGAGGAGGAATCCTCCCAGTCACTTCCAGTCCAACTTCCAAAACATTCCAGGCATCATATTGCCAGAACATCTTCTCCAGTCAATCCAGTCATAGCATCTTGCCCTTGTTGCAACCCTCTGCTCCTCACATCCCAGTTTGCCTCCTTAAACCTTCCCAGATCTCTGTCTCCTCAAGATGTTGAATTTTATTCATTCAGTCCAACTACAACCAGACCTTCTAGCCCTTCACCACCTTCTAGTTCTACTTGCTCTACTTCATCCATGTCCACCATGTCTAAACCTGCTGAGCTCAGACTTAACCCCCCTTCTGCCTATGATGGCTTATATAAGAATAGTCTTTCTTGGATCAACTCCATCATCCTATATCTGAACATCAATAAAGACATATATAACTCTGATGAGAAGAAGGCCACTTTAACCCTCTCTTACATAACCGAAGGTCCCATCTCCCACTGAGCCAATATCTTTCAAGAAAAAGCCATATCTAGAACCACCATTATCTTAGAAATCTGGGTTGACTTTGTAACCTCATTCAAGAACCAGTTCAAGCATATCAACTCAGTCCAGGACTTCCTCTCTTGGATGATCAACATGTAGATAGGAGAGAAGAACAAAAACAACAAAAAGATGGATCTCGCCTTATACATCTCTTAGTTCCAGAATCATGCCACTACTTCTAAAGTGTCTGATGATTCCATCTTAATCAAGTTCTTTGCTTGAGGAATACCCTCCTGAAATAACTACAAGCTATCAAACAACCCTATATAGGATTGCTAGTTGTCAAAGTCAAAAGACAAAAGGATGAATGAGAAGTAAGGTCAAATCTAGAAATCCCCCACTTGTAGTGATGGATGTCAAAAAAAACTAGATTGGAGAGATTCTGCGACAGAGGCTCATCTTATATACTACATGGGATTTATATCTAATTGTATATATTTGATATGTAAATAAACCATCTTTGGAAATATATATCCATATAAGGGTAATGAGGCTGTGTATGACAAATCATTGTGACTCAGAACATATCCATGCATAGGCTTGTGGCATATCTTTGAAATAAACAGAGATTAATAACATGTTGCACACATATTGTGTGGGAGAATGGAAGATAAGAAGTATGATGGACATGTTGTCCATTATGATCATGAAAAATAGAAGTTATGGAACTTCTACTTGGAAATGAAAAAAAAGTGTGACTTAAAAGAATGTGGGTCAAGGGTTTGTACCCTTGATATGTGATTTGACTTGGTAAAATAAAGCAAGTGTGCTTAGTAAGCTGCTTAGTCAGCAAGCTTAGTTGTTGTTCTTGTGGAAAAATGTTAAGTCCCAAAGAACAAGATATGTTATTAGGCAGCATTTGTAACACCTCCAGACTGATGAAGAAAGTCATGAACATGCCTACCCCTCCAACCATCATAGCTAAGTGGTATAAGAAGGTCCATGAATACAATTCCAACTACAAAGAGGCTCAATCTCTTATAGGAGGTTTCAAATGCTCCATCTTTCATCCATTCCAGAGAGCAGAAAAAGATCTCAATGCTATGGATGTAGACACTACCACCACCAGATCATTTCCACCCAAACTTACTCCTGATGAAAGAGTAAAATGTATCCAAGAAAACTGATGTTTCAAATGTTACAAGTCCAGGCATTCTGCCCATGAATGTCGAATCTTCTCCACTGTCTCTGCCAAATAATCCACTTAGATTCAGACTACAGAAATCACCAAGTCCACCTCTGTCTCCACTAAACCATCCCTACTCAATGCCTATGTCACTTCCTTGAAAGGAAAAGGGAGGACTGCTGACAAAATCCTTCAAACCCTTCAAATCTGTTATGAGGAGCAGAAAGAAGAGATAGTTGCAGCAATTTTCAAAGATGACTCAGATTTTTGAGAGGAGAAGGGTGTCCAATATCTTCTTCTCTCGACCTCACCCATGTTCTAGTAGCATTACAAAATGAATGAACCCTTTGTATCCCAGTCAAGCTAAGTATGGGCCAACAAATCATTGAAACCACCCTCATCGATTCCAAAGCAAACAGAAACTTCATAGACCAAGAACTCATTACCAAACACTAGTTTTTCAGGCAACAACTATCTCAACCAATCATTGTTATAATTTATCCTCAGGCCACTCTACTGTATGTACTCTTTTCTTCTTTCTCATGATTACTTACCATGCGAGTACCCTTATGGTTGCATGAGTACCTTTCCAGTCATGAATTTCTTCTTCATCCTTCCATGACCTTCCATTATATCACATGATTTGCTTATTCAGCAAATCACCTTTCACTATATAGTCATCTCCATTTCTTTCCTCTCTTCTCTAAGCTAGAGCTCTCTTGGATATCATTTCTTGTATCCTCTATAGCTGTTCTCAATCTAGCTTCCTTGTCTCACCTCCTGTGTGTCTTCATCCTCTACATTTATTGGATTCTCCCTAAACCTCGGGGCTACCTTTGTGATAGTATCTTTCCTTGCAACTAAGTCATTGCTTCTTGCATGACTTCCTTAAACTCTCATCGTCATTGCCTTAGTCGCATGACATATCCTCATTGTTATCACTAGCTTAGTTATTACAATTTTCTACCTTTGTCCTTATCTCTTTTTCCTTTGCTTTCTTCAACAGACTATATTTCCACTTGAACTAGTATCTGGACAGTGGGTCTATGCCCTTCTTATCATTAGTTCAGATAATCCTTCAATCTCATATCTTCGGCTGTTCTAATCTTATCTTCTATTCCTGCTGGTCGGAGTCCTGTAAAGTGATATGATGCCATCAGACAGATATCTCCTAATCTAGTTCTATTTACACCAGATCATGATCTATTTTACATCAGCATATTCCATGACATTCTTTCTTGTTCTTTCAATGATGATGCGTCCTTTAGTAGTTGTAGCTACTTAAAGATGTACCTTACCTCCATGTATTTTCCATTCTCAATCTTCTGTATAGTTATCTCAGAATCTACTCAATTCACCTCTCTATGAGAATCTGGACTTGCATTCATCTTAGCCCTTAGCTTAGTCTGAGATATCTGTTGCTGGGACATTGCGCCTCTTCATGAGTGTCTCTCCATCAAAGTATCTCATCCTCCTTGGGTATGTTTCACATCCCAATGAGTGTAAAGCCTAGTACGTTGGATCGACGTAACAAAAGATCGAGAATCTCCTTTCATCTCTCCTATTCAGAAGTAGGACCCACCCCTAGTCACAACATCCAGGAGAACCCTTCACCCACCTCTCTCTTCGGAAGAGGAAGACAACACCCCAGCCCAGTCAACCCATCACCCTAGGATCTCTGGATCATCTCTTACCCCAAGTAATCTAGTAAATACCTCACATCATTGCACTAGACTCCCCTTTGCCATCGACCCTCAGCTCATCACTCCTAGTTCTAGTTCTAGTATTCCTCGACCCCCAAGCCCCCTCGACATCATCTTAAGATCTCCCAGTCCATCACCACCTAGTACTCCCTTGCCTAGCACCATGTCCTCCCCCACCAAACCTGCTGAAATGAGGCTGAACTCTCTGGAAGCCTATAATGGCTTGTATGCAAAGAGTAATGCTTGGATCAACCAGGTTTTGTTCTATCTTGAGACTAATAAAGAGGTCTATAACACTGACACCAAACGAATTGCTTTTACCCTCTCCTATATGACCAAGGGCCCAGCTGGACACTGGGCCAGCACCTTTCAAGAGAAGGCTATCACCAGATCCACCATTGCTCTCGGAACATGGGCGGACTTCATCACAACCTTCCAGACTTCATTCAAACACATCAACTCAGCCCAGGATTCCCTGACCTGGCTTCTCAATACCAGGACTGAGACAAAGGACAAGAAGGATGGGAAGTACCTTGATCTAAACTCATATATCACTAAATTCCAAAACCATGTCACCACTGCCAAAGTCATGGATGATTCCATCCTAATCAAACTCTTCGCTCAAGGGATACCCCCATGCCTCACCACTCAGGTCATGGATATGACCACCCCACCTACTACCATCACAGATTGGTACATCAACATGCCAAAATTCCAAGCCCAGGCTGATGAAGCTAAGACCTTGACCAGACAAGGATGAAGTTACTCATCCAGATATCATTATCAGTCTGCTAGAAAAGATCCAAATGCCATGAATGTTGATGCTGTCACTCTTCCCCCAAAACTTACCCCTGCTGAGCATGCCAAGTGCATCTGAGAAAACTGATGTTTTAGATGTCGCAAGACTGAACATACTGCTCTCCAATGTTAGACTTTTAACAGATCCAGACCACCCAAGAAATCTACTAAAATTCAAGCTGTGGATACTACCCCTACGTCATCTACCTCAGCTCCACCCATTCCTAAGAAATTGTCTCTGATTGCAGAATATGTTCAAACCCTGAAAGAAAGAGGTCGGACTGACGATGAAATTCTCCAGAATCTACAGCTGTGTTATGAGGACCTGGAAGAAGAGGTCATTGCCACTGTTACTAAGGAAGATGAGGGTTTTTAAAGTGAGAAGAGCACCCGATGTCCTCTTCTCAACCCCTTGCTGACGTACTTGTAGCAATCAATAACAAATGAGTTTTGTGCATATCCATCATGCTCAGTAATGGCAAGAAAATCATTGAAACCACCACTTTTATCGATTCCAGAGCCACTGGAAACTTCATCAACCAACAACTAGTAGACCAACATTAGTTCCCTCAGACCCACCTTTCACAACCTATCAAGGCCAGGAATATGGATGGGTCAGCAAATGTCGCAGGAACTATTAAATACAAAGCTCATACAGATTTAACCATTGGCCACCACAAGGAACGACTTGGACTCATGATTACTGGACTCAAGAAACCACAAATCATTCTAGGAATGCCATGGCTTCAGAAATGGAATCCACGAATTGACTGGATCAACAAGACAATCACCATTAGTCATAGACAATCACTCAGACTTGTTAGTAAACCAACCAGACTAATCCAAGCATCGACCTTTGAATCTCAGAGTCGGAATGTTGTGCCTCTTCATGAGTGCCTCTTCGATGAAGAGATTGCTAAGGTCACCATCTCTACAGAACTTGAACAAAAACAAGAACACAAAGATGTAGCCATCCTGGACTGGTGCAAAAGCTATATGGATGTCTTTGAAGAAAAGACGTTCAACATGTTACCTCCCCATCACCCATATGATCACATCGTTGAACTTAAACCCTCCTTCATCCCCAAAATCACCAAGGTCTACTCCCTTAATCCTGCAGAATGAGATGTCTGCAAAGCATTTATTGAAGAACATCTCAAAACTGGCCAAATTGTCCCATCTAAATCCCCCTAAGCTGCTCCATTCTTCTTCATCCAAAAGAAGGATGGATCCCTTCAACCATGCCAGGACTATTGATACCTCAATTCTCACACTATCTGGAATGCATACCCACTTTCCCTCATTTCTGACCTCATTGATGACATGAAAGAGTCAATGATCTTCACTAAGTTTGACATCCGATGGGGATACAACAATATTTGGATCAGAGAGTCTGACCAATGGAAAATGGCTTTTATTACCCCCTTCAGCCTCTTTGAATCCACAGTTTTATTCTTCAGTCACAACAATGCTTCCTCCATGTTCCAGGCATTCATGAATCATATCTTCGCTGATATGATCTCGGAACAATGATTGAAAATCTACATGGATGATCTAGGTCTGCATATATATGATGACATAGTTTTGCACCATGAACGAACTCTGTGGATGCTCCAACAACTTCATGAACATGGACTATCCTTGAAACCATCTAAATGCACCTTCGATACTCCTACTATGAATTTCTTGGGCATTATCATCAGACAAGGCAAAGCTCAGATGGACCCGGTCAAACTTACTGCCATTCATTCCTGGAAACCATCTACTTCCATTAAGGGAGTCCACTCTTTCATGGGGTTCACTAATTTCTACCAGAAATTTATTCTGGACTTTGCCAATATCATTGCCCCACTGAACCTCCTCACCTGGAAAGAACAACCCTGGGCCTGGACTTCTCTTCAACAAATGGCATTTGACAAACTTCAACAAATCTTTGCCTCAGCCCTGGTCCTCCAGATCCTGGATACCACCAAACCATTCACCCTCATGACTGACGCTTCCCTCCTCATGGCAGGAGCTGTGCTCATGCAAACTGATATCAACAGTGACCTCCATCCATGTGCCTACTTTTCCCAAACCTTTACCTTGGCCCAGCAAAACTATGATATATATGACTGTGAACTCCTCACTGTAATCCTTGCTTTGAGTGAATGGTAACACTATCTGCTAGGCACCAATCATCTGATTACCATCATGATGGACCACAAAAACTTGTCATATATCAAGGACCCTAGGAAACTCTCCCGCCATCAAGCTCACTGGGCTCTCTTCCTTCAAGACTACAACATCACCTGGAAAGTCACACCGGATATGAAAATGGGCCCTGCAGATGCATTATCTCGCAAAGATCACGTCGACACTGCTGATGATAACCTTGATGCGTCCATTTGCCCTGAACTGGTTGTTATTAATGCTTTGGATCTTGCCCTCCAATGCCATCTCCAGACATTCTCTCAGTCCAATCCATTAGTACTCCATGCACTGCAAAATTTGACTGATGGTGCACCATTATTCCCTCGTTCCACTCTCACAGACTGGACTATAACTGACAGCCAACTATACTTCAAGGGCCACCTTTATGTTCCATCATCAGTTCAACATTCTCTTGTCCAATCTATTCATGAACACCCTCTAACCGGATATGAGGGCCAGTTCCAGACCAAAGCGGCCATAGCCAAGGATTACTGGTGGCCTGGACTAACTACTTTCATCAATAACTTTATCTCTGGTTGCACTGTATGTCAGCAGAACAAGGTCAATATGCATCTGGTCACCCCTGCACTCAATCCAATTCCATCTGAACACACTCTCCCTTTCAAACAACTCTCTGTTGACCTCATCACTGATCTTCCATTATCCAATGGACATGATTCCCTCATGGTCATGGTTGACCATGGGCTTACAAAGGGGGTAATTCTCACCCCATGCTCAAAAACCATAGATGCTGCCGGAATAGCTCAACTCTTTCATGACTTTGTCTTCAAACGCTTCAGATTTTATGAAACTGTTATCTTGGATAGAGGTCCCCAATTTGCCTCTGCATTCACTAGGGAATTAGCTAGGTTGCTCAAGTATGATGTCCAGTTGTCCACCGCCTACCATCCACAGACTGATGAACAAACTGAGCGAGCCAATCAGGAGATTGAAACATACCTTCAGATCTTCTGTGGTAATAACCCCTGAAAATGGTTGGACTTCATCACTTCAGCTGAATTCCACCACAACTTGGCAATCCATAGCTCCACCCATCAGTCACCTTTCAACCTTATCTATAGGTATGAACCATGGTCATTTCCCCCACTTGGCAAGACATTCCTCCCTGCCTTAGAAAACTGACTCACATCTCTGGATCATATCCAAAAGGAGGCCCAAGCAGCTCATGATTCTGCTCGCCTTGCCATGATCAAACATTCTATGCACCGATTCACCCCTTGGAAGGTTGGAGATAAGGTTTGGCTTGAAGCCACTAACCTCCACCTAAATCTTTCTTTCAGGAAACTAGCTCCAAAGTGATATGGACCTTTTGAGATTATCCAGGTACTATCACCTCTATCTTATCAACTCAAGTTGCCATCCACATGGCACATTCATGATGTCTTTCATGCCATCCTCTTATCTTTATACAAAGAAACTGAAATGCATGGTTTCAATTTCCACCAACCACCACCTGACCTAGTTGGATCTAAAGAGAAATATGAAGTAGACCATATCCAGTCACATCAAGGTTCCACAGCACATCAACAGTACCTGACTGCATGGAAGGAATACCCTTCATCTGAGGACACATGGGAACTAGAATTCAACCTCAAGCATGCACAAACCATTCTTAGTGCATATAAGAAAGCAAACAGTTTATCATAAGGGACATGGAGTCTCTACGTGAAGTACTCCCCCTTATATGAACCCTTATCTATACTTCTTTGGTCAACATATCGTTCTTGTCCTCAGCTATTGCTTCATCATCAATGTCTTCCTCTCCAACCACCTCGCCCTTGTGCTTGCACTCTATGCAATCCACCTTATTACCTTTATCTGCCATTGTTATGCTATATGCCACAGTCCTCACCAACCCAGTACTGCTCCACACTGTCGAAAACGTACCACCTTATGAAATGGACATCATATCTCAAGAACTTGTTCTCCTTTTTCACAGCATTACTAGAGTTCAATCATATCATTTCCAAGCTACCCCCAGCGATCTACCCCCAGAGTTTGGCATCTCCATGCACACTCTCCTTTCCATCATTCTAAACAGGATATTATTCATCCTCCATCATCACAGATTCCACACCTACATTGAACAAGTGTCATCCACTCTCATCTATCCAACCTTTCGCTGTGTTTATCTCACCATGACTAGGGAAGATTGTGATGAGTACCTTTTCCATTCTGAACTTCCACATAATTTGTCTCTAGATCCACTTCCAGTTCTACCTCCTACTCTCGTTTCTTGGCTGTCCTTGCCACCACCAGAATCTAAGTCGGAACAATCTGAGTCTGGACAATCTGACTCTACAATAGCCATAGAACATGGAATAGAACAAATTGAAGCCAATATCAAACTAGTCTGGATGTTTCGCATCCCAACTGGAACAGGTCATGTTCTCTCATCATCCATCCAGCTCTTACCCCCAGTATTACAACGCTGTCCTATCTCCACACTCACTGAGTGCTTTCATTGTCATTGTCATGGTCACTATCGCAAAGATTGTTCCCTCTATATTTGTCCTAACTGTCATCAATCTGCCCCCGGTCATCCTCAGTCTGCTTGTTTGTGGACCTAATGTGACTTTTGTCACAACTGGGGCCATTCAGATCGGTCCTGTCCCCATTGCATCTGTGGACTTTGTAACCAAGGAGGGCATGTGGCAGACAACTGTGCATTTACAATCCTTACCTCTGATTAAGTGGAAGACATTTATGGGAGTGGCTCCACCTAATTCACCATGCAAGTTTTGGAAGGAGACATTGGAAGCACAGCTGACATTCATCGAGCCTGGGACTCAATTGTACAAAGGAGGTAATGTTACAATTTTCTACCTTTGTCCTCGTCTCTTTTTCCTTTGCTTTCTTTGACAGACTATATTTCCACTCAGACTAGTATCCAGACAGTGGATCTATGCCCTTCTTATCATTAGTCTGGATAATCCTTCCATCTCATATCTTCGGTTGTTCTAATCTTATCTTCTATTCCTACCGGTCAGAGTCCTGTAAAGTGATATGATGCCATCAGACAGATATCTCCTAATTTGGTTCTATTTACACCAGATCATGATCCATTTTACATCAGCATATTCCATGACATTCTTTCTTGTTCTTCTGATGATGACACGTCCTTTAGTAGTTGTAGCTACTTAAAGACGTACTTTACCTCCATGTATTTCCCATTCTTGATCTTCTGTACAGTTATCTCAGAATCTACTCAATTCACCTCTCTATGAGAATCCAGACTTATGTCCATCTTAGCCCTTAGCTTAGTCCAAGATATCTATTGCCAGAACATTGTGCCTCTTCGTGAGTGCCTCCCTGTCAAAGTATCTCATCCTTCTTGGTATGTTTCACGTCCCAATGAGTGTAAAGCCTAGTACATCAGATCGACATAACATTAGTGTGACTCTTCATCCATCATCATCCCCACTACATCTAAAAGGGCTTTGCTTGTCCATACCTGGGCCAAGCTTAACAATCATGGCTCATAACATGGACAGATCACCAAATGCAAATAGATCCATTAAATGGAAAGTCTATACTGGATTAACTATCAGACAATATACAGAACAACTCAGACTCATAATAGTCAGATTAAAGAAGCCACAAATCATCCTTGGGATACTCTGGTTAAAGAAATGGAACCCAAACATTAACTGGTCAAACAACACTATAACCATCCCTCAATCCAGCAGACTAGGCAGAAACTAGAAGGAAGTAATTCAGACTGCCCAACTTAGGAAAGGTTCAATCTGGGATATTGTATCTCTTTGTAAGTATCTCCCCAGAAAGGACTACAATGAAGAAGAAATCAGAAAGATCACATTGTCAACTGAAATTGCTCAAAAGGAACAGGTCTCAGATATAGTAATCTCCAGATGGTGCAAGAACTTTAAGGATGTCTTCTCAGAAAAGATGTCAATGAACTCCCCCCTCACTGACCCTACAACCATACTGTTGAACTTAAGTCATCTTTCATCCTGAAAATCACCAAAGTTTATTCAATGAACCTAGCAGAATGAGAGGCTTGTAAGGCATTCATTGAAGAACATCTCAAGACTGGTTGGATCATACCATCTAAATCTCTACAAGCCATATCTTTCTTTTTTGTGCCCAAGAAAGATAGATTGCTTCAACCATGTCAGGACTATCAATACCTCAACTCCCATACAATCCACAATACCTACCCTTTCTCTCTAATATCTGATCTAATAGACAATATGAAGGACTCCACCATCTTCACCAAGTTTGACATTTGCT
>JBBPTP010001072.1:0-10805 GCA_038094195.1 Pulveroboletus aff. carminiporus | reverse complement strand
AATAGATATACACATCCATGTAGTATATAAGACCGGGACTTTGACGCAAAGTCTCCAATCAAGTTCTTTTCGAGTCTCATCACTACAAGTGGGGAGCTCCTTGATTCGACCTCTCTCTCTCTTTACATCCTCTTATCTTTCTAACTTCGACAACTAGCAATCCTGTATAGGGTTGTTTGATAGCTTGTAGTTGTTTCAGATATTCATACAGCAGCTACTTTACATGAGGAAGGTACAGGTGTTGAGGCTGTCCTTTCATTTAAAAATCCTTTTTGAATGATATTCTTTGGACATTTCCATCATTCTCTGAGTCTGAGTCATCTTTGATTTCCTCCAATTTTGGGAGGTCTATGGATTTTTTCTCTTTACAGATTTTCTTGTCTATAGGTTTGAAATCAGGAGCAATGGTGGAAGGAGGCAATGATTTAAATTTTGTTCGACATTCACAAGCAGAGTGATCTTTATGGCAGCATTTGAAACAAGCTCCAATCTTTCTGAGGCATTCTCTTTCCTCAGAAGTAAGTTTCAGTGGGTACCAAATAGTGTTAACATCAACATCCATCATATTGGAGTCTTTTTTGGATTGGGAGTAGGATTTGTAAGAGGACATGGTATTTTTCTTTTTGTGAGATCCAGTGATCTCCTTGGCTTCTTCATAGAAGGTCTGATATTCTTGAACCTTCTTGTAGCATTCTTTGATGGTGGTTACATGGGTTGCTTCTCCATACATTTTTAATATAAGATCAGGGGGAATTTCTTTAGCAAAGAATTCAATAAGGATTTTGTTGTCAGTGATACCTGACATTGTGACATGGTTTCAAAATTGAGCGATATATGAAGTGAGTTTGAGAGAAGAGTCATCTTTTTGTTTACTGACTCAAGTATTCATAAGCCATGTGATAGACTTATATGTGAAATTGGTGGATTCAAAGGTTTCTTTGATAGCCTTGACAAAATCAATCCATGTGCCAGTTGATATGGTGGACCCGAAGATGTAGGTTTTGTGAAATGTATTTGCCCAATGGACAGCAGGGCCTTTGGTCATATAGGATAGGGTGAATGTGATTTTCTTTTTATCAGTATCATAGACCTTTTCATTGATATCTAGATAAAACAGGACACTTCCAAGCCATAGATCTAGGAGTTCTTCTAACCCATCATAGGATTCAGAGGTGTTGATTTTGAGCTCAACAGATTTGAAAGATGATGACATGACTGGTGAGAAAGGAATAGAGAAGATTCAGCCTGACTGTAGTTGCAAGGTGGGTGATGCTGGAGTAGGCAACCAAGGAATGTTTAGTGAAGCAAGATCTGGGGCTTTGTCTTTCTAAAATAGGTCAACATCTGAATCTGAATTGTTGTCTTTGATATCTGGGTAATCTGGAGGATGATCTGAGTCAGATCCTTGGAGGTGTTATCTTTGTTCTTGAGCAAGAAGGAGATGTGGCCAGAAAGGCTGAGTCAGATTGAACCATGAGGAAGATATGGTGGAAGTGGCATATAATAACAGCCAGCAAGAGAGAGACTAGAGCTTTTGTTAAGCTTGGCTCAGATAGAGACAAGCAAAGCCCTCTAGAAGTAACAAGGTGGACAACAAATGAGGAGTCATGCTAGAAGAGTGACAATGATGAGGATATGTCATGCAACAATGGCAACAATGATGAGGGTACAAGGAAATCTTGCAAGAAGCAAAGACTTAGCTAAGATAAAGGATACTACCAAAAGATAGCCTGAGGATTCCAGGAGCATTCAATCAATGTGAAGGACAAAGACATGCAGGAGATGAAACACAAGGGAGCTAGATTGATGACAAGCTACCAAAGTACAAGTGGAAGTACTCTGAGGCAGCTCTTGTTACAAATGCTCTTTTTGCAACATTGTAACTTATTCAAACACCAATTAAAGCTCCTCCACAACAAGGTTAAACTAGTCACTCAAGTCTAATGCTTATCGTTAGGCTTGCAGTTCAAATCAAATAACCTAAAGTTACGATATCACAACATCCTTATACTTACTGTTACAAACGCTCTTTTTGCAACATCGTAACTTATTCAAACACTGATTAAAGCTCCTCCGCAATGAGGTTAAACTAGCCACTCAAGTCTAATGCTTGTCGTTAGGCTTGCAGCTCAAATCAAGTATCCCAAAGTTACGACATCACGACTCCCTTATTCTTCTATCCGCTAAGTTCAAACCAACCTACCCTAAACACTGCTGATACTTTCATGATTTCATGACAGCACGATGCTTGACATCATGTGACTTACGACCTGACGTTTCTGGACTAATTGAACTTTAAAAGACAGAACTTAACTTTATTTCGTACGCTTCCATTCTATGCTTCATGCATTTCATTTCCGCTACCCCTTTACCCTATGGCTATGCTTCATGCTTCTCTTCCATTTGATACGCCACACAACTCATGCTTTCCTCATTATTTTAATCTCTGCTTCACAGCCTTATGGCTGTCCACGTCTACATTTGGATAATGGACCAAATAGATACAAACATGTATTATAGTATATAAGGATCCAAATCGACGCCCAAAGGATCCTCAGTCAGATCCTCTTGGGTATTTCCCCTCATCTGCTCATTCTTTAAGTCTACGCTGCCTAGTGGTAACCTGAAAGCTCTAGTAGCAATTAGGGTTGTTTCACTTACATCCACTAAGTCTGAACAACACCTACCCTAAACCCCATTAACCATTCATGATTTCATGACAGCACAGTGCTTGACACTCTGCACTTCATGACTTTATACATTTGGACTTATTGAACTTTACTTGATAGAACTTAACTTTATTCATATGCTTCCATTTCTATGTCTCATGCATTTCATTACCACTACCCCTTTACCCTATGGCTATGCATTATGCTTTTCTTCCATTTGATATGCCACATACCTCATGTTATTCATCTCCACTTCATAGTCTTATGGCTGTTTATGTCTCCATTGGGATAATGGACCAAATACATACAAATATGTAGTAGAGTATATAAGGACATGAATCAACAACCAAGAGATCCTCAGTCAGATCCTCTTGGATTTTCCCCTTATCTGCTCTCTCTAAGTCTAAGCTGCCTAGTGGTAACCTGAAAGCTCTAGTAGCAATTAGGGTTGTTTCATTAGAATCTGACTACTGCATTCTCACCTTACCACTCACCTACAAGCATATGTCACAAGTGGATACCATGATCTACAAAGAAGAAGCCACACTCACATCAAGCTAGTGGTCTTCAATGCTCACCACTCTCTCTTTCTTTCCAGCTGCTAACACCCAATGGGGCCCTTCACATTTCTTGTACACCATCTCATGCATAGTAGCTGAGCAAACTTTAGTAGTAGCAGCCAGCAGAGACTCTGAGCCATCTGTGCCTTGAAAAGTCAGGAGCCTGAGTATAGCAGCCTCGCAATCCACTTTAAGAAGTTCCTTGCCAGAGTCACCAGCAGATTGGTTCTTAGCCACACTAGAAAAAGCTGGCCTAGATCCACTCTGAGAGTTAACTGACCCCTATGTTACCACCTTCCTCTTCAATGCATTCAAGAAAGCAGGGACCTTTGAGGACAGTACCTTGCCCATCACTAACCAGACCTGTTCCTTGAGAGACCAGTCTATAGACCCAAATGATGTGCTGATTATCCCAGACCTGGCCCCACTTTACATTCCACCCCCACCTATCTGCTTGTGGTCAAATGAAACAATCACAGGCTCTTCTTTAACCTCTGTCTTAATATTAGAGGTGGAAATTAAGAAAGAAGAAGAAACACTAGTACTATATGTACCCCTAAGACCTGCCAAGAGAAAGGCAGAAGAAGAAGAACCCTCTGTACATGGGAAGCACCAGAGGAAGAGAAGAGCCATACCTAGCATAAGGAGGCTCAGAGAAGGTGAACCATTCACAGACAAAAACTACACCATGAAAGTATTATGACCCTGGTTGTCTTTATACTGCCCCTCCAAATTCTTGTAATAAATAACTATTCACCATGTCCCTCTCTCAAGTGCTCCACAACCAATCTGCCAACTGGACGGAACAAGCAAATGCAATCATTGCTGAGTTCAATACTGCAAGTGCAGTCATTGCTCAATTAAATGTAATGGTAAACATGCAAGCCACTGAGCTTGCAACATTAAGAGCACAAGCAGCAACACATGCCACAGCAGGAGCACAAGCAGCTGTAGGCCAAGCAGCAGCCATGGGAGGCTACTTCTAAAAAGTTGAAATATTCTCAGACCCTGAGACCTATGATGGATCTAGGGCAAAGTTTGAAGAATGATGGAGCAAAATGAAGGTATGGCTCACCATTAATAGCACAGCAATCACACCTGGCTTGTACAATGCAGTACTTGCCATACTATCATGACTTACTGGTGTAAAAGCAGGCTGGTTTGCAGAAACACGCTTAGTCAAAGAAAGAGCCTACACATGGGCTATGTTAGAACAAGAAATGGAGGGTCTTTTTAGATTCACCAACAAAGTGGACTGGATCTACAAATAGATTGACAGGTTCACACAGGGCAACATGCCCATTGACAAATTTATTGTGAAGTGGGAATCACTTTACAACCAAGCATCCCTTGACAACTCCAACACTGTAAGACTACTGGAGAAAAATGTATCCAGGGGTATTATTGCTCAAATTTTCAAAGAAGGCAAATGGCAGCAAATGCTGACCAACTATCTCACTAAAATCTGTCAAGTTGGTATGGCAAAAGAGGCTCTTGATTTCATAATGGGCCATACCACTCAAAAAAGTAACTTCAAAGGCAAAGGACAAAAGAAGTCCAATGCCATGGACATCGATGCAATGGACCGCAGGCCGTTCAAATGCTACAACTGCAGAAAGGAAGGTCACTCTTTGAAAGAGTGTCTGAAACCAAAAATCGAGTGCCTCAAATGCAAATATGTGGGTGGTGCTCATAAGAAAGAGTGTCCGAAAGGGAAAGACTGAAAGGCCAGAATGGCCGAAGAATGGAGTGACTCTGAGGACAAAAATTCGAGGAGCTCAAAATCAAACCTGGACTGTATGGTTCAGAAGATGACGCATGAAGAGGCTGAGGCCTACTTCAAAGATCTATTTGTCACCTGCTCAAAGAAGAAGAGAAAAGACAAGGCGATGTAACTGCACTGGGCAGGAACATTGCAAAAGGCAATCATTATGCAACCCTGGAGATTGAAGAAAGTTCAGACTCAGATATATTTATAGATTCCATATATGGAGACTCTCTCAACAGAGAGGTTTGCCAGGGCATCCAAAAGGATCACCCTTTTTGCACCATTTCACATCTGAAGAAGAATGATAATGATAAAATCCTGGAAGAAATCTTTATCTGAAATGTAAACATTCAAAAGGAGATTAATTTGGAAGTTACCATTGCTTCTAGACAAAATAAGAAAGCCATGACCAAAACAGACACACTACTAGACAGTGGTGCCAATGTCATATTCATTGACAAAGAGTGGGCTGAGAAGAACAAATTACCAATGAAGCTCTTACCATGTTTCATTCCAGTCTACAACATAGATAGAACAAAGAACTCTGCCAGATCTATTATGCATTCTGTGAACTTAATCATTATATATCAAGGTCACCAAAAACAAGTATTGGCAGAAGTCACCACCCTGGGAAAGAATCAATTAATCCTGAGATACTCCTAGCTTAAATGTCACAACCCTGAAATCGACTGGGCTAAGAGAACAGTAAAGCTTAACTGATGCCCTAGATCTTGCCATATGCTCTCAGATCACAGTACCTTTTTGACAACAATAGATAAGGAAGAACAGGAACAAGCATACATGGCTTACCATTTACATGCTGCTACGGAACAACCTGTTAAGACAGACAAGACTGTAGAGCAGCTTGTATCAAAACAATTCCATAAATTCCTTAAAGTGTTCCATAAAGGAGAAAGCAAATACATGCCCATATGAAAACTCTGAGATCATATAATAGACCTCAAAGATATATTCAAACCTAAGAAAGGACAGATCATACCTCTTTCTGTCACAGAACAGGAAGAAGTATTCATGTTCATCAATGATTAATTAAAGAAGGGTTACATAAGATCCTCTAAGTCCCCTCAAACATTACCAGTGTTCTTTGTTTCAAAGAAAGATGGATGAAAAAGAATGGTACAGGATTACTGATATCTAAATGAACACATGGTCAAGAATAACTATCCACTGCCACTCATTTCATAGCTAGTTGATAAACTCAAAGGAGCTAAATTATTTACAAAGATGGATCTCAGATAGGGATACAACAATGTATGCATCAAAGAAGGTGACGAATGGAAAGCAGCCTTTATTTGCTTCAAAGGAGCATTCAAACCTCTCATCATGTACTTCAAACTATGCAACTCCCCCACCACATTCCAAGTGATGATGAATGAAATCTTTGCTGATATGGAAGTAGTTGTGGTTGTCTACATCAACAATCTATTAATATTCACCAAAGATGATGATAAGGAAAAACATGACAAGATCATGTTAGAAGTCCTCTGCTGACTAGAAGAAAATGATTTATTCATCAAGCCAGAAAAGTGTACATTCCATGCTATAGAAATTGAATTTCTAGGCATGTTTGTGGGACAAGATGGCATTAGAATGGATGAATCTAAAGTTAAAGCTATTCTGGAATGGCCTACACCCAAGACAGTGCATGGTGTCCATGCTTTCCTTGGACTCATGAACTTTTATCACAGATTCATTAAAGACTTCACTAAAGTGGCTAGACCACTTCATGATCTGATGAAAAAGGAAGTTAAATTCATATGGAAAAGTCCACAACAAGAAGCATTTGACACACTCAAGTAAGCATTTATCACAGCACCTATACTCACCTATCCAGATAATGATAAGAAGTTCCAGCTTAAAGCTGATTCATCAGAATTCACAATAGGAGCAGTGCTCTCTGTTTATGAAAATGACGAGAAATGACATCTGGTCACATATTTCTCCCATGCCTTAAACTTCACAGAAAGAAACTATCCAATCACTGATAAAGAAATGCTCAGTGTAATATGAGCATTGGAAGTTTGGAGACATCACTTTGAGGGTGCACAGCATGAGTTTGAAATATGGAATGACCATGCCAATTTACAATTCTTTATAACAAGACAAGATCTCAATCATCACCAAGTGTGATGGTCACAATATTTATCTAGATTCAACTGTATATGGGTACACAAGGCTAGAACCATGATGGGAAAAGCTGATGCCCTTTCTAGATGAGAAGATCACCTTGAAGAAATTGAAGATGGCAACAAAGAAATCATTGTTATCTTCCTGGATAAGATCAGACAGACACTTCTGATCTCAGATGAAGGGGTCTCAATCAAGCAATGCATTTTTAATGCAACCATGTGTTACAGGTGCACTCTATGCTATAGTGCATTACGATTACTGAAGCTACAAGCACTACGGATACAGACTACGGACTAAGAACACGGACACTCTTAAGTTTTATCTTATCAGTACCGGACTTACTGATTACTCTTTATTTTCACATCTTCACATGTGCACAAAGTCACATATCACTTATTCACCATTTCACGACTTCACGATTACCACTCTTGATGGAGTCATGTTTCACGATCATCATGACCCCTATCTTTATGAGTCACGATCATAGATGAACCACACCTGATGCTTGAGACATAAGGCTATGTCTTCCATTCTACCACATCTATGCTTCTTATTCACATTAGATCCACACCTTATGTGTATGTTTATGCTTCTCTTCCATTCTTACTTATTAGATACACATTGTAACATCATGGACGACACAGGATATCTCTAGATGAGGCATCCATAGATACAAACACTAGTAGAGTATATATACAACCCATGTAGAACCAGAAGACTCTAACCAAGTCTTTCCTGGAGTTTCCCCTACAAATAAGACTATTATCATCACTCCTCTATAAGCAGTACCCAGTCTGCTAGACCTCTAGTTCCTAGTCAATAAGCAAGACTAGTTAAGACAAGCCCTTGGTAAAGGATACCACAAGAGTAACAAGACACTTCTCTTGGGCAACTGCTATTGCCTCTTGACGGCTACACCTCAGGGGTTTAGGGTTGTTTCAGATATGTCATGCACAAGAGGTAGTGATGACAAGGGTATGGAGAAGTCGTGCAATGAGCAATGACTTAGTAATGAAGAAAGATACTATCACAAAGGGTAGCCCAAGAATTCTGGGAGCACTCAATTAATGTGGAGAGCGAAGATACTCAGGAGACACAACCAGAGAGCTAGATTGGAACAGCTACTCAAGTACAAGTGAAGGTACTCAAAGGGAGCTCTAGCTTGGAGAATAAAAGGAATACTATTGACAGTTTATATAGTGAAAGATGATCTGCTTGAGTAAGCAGATCATATAACTTGGTGGAAGGTCATGGAATAAACGAGAAGGAGCACCATGACCGGGAAGGTACTCATGCAACCATAAGGGTACTCACATGATTAGTAAGTAGAGAGAGAGAAAAGAATACACATGTAGATAAGTCTGGGATAAGTCATAACACATGGAGTTCCTTATACTCTTGTGGTCAAACCCAGCCAATGTGAGTTATGTAGCACTTAATTATCAACTCACCTAAGAAATCCATAGAATCAATATCACGAGATCTGTGCATGCAGATTGAGCTCTGGACTTGAGATCACGTGTATTACTACATGCATGAACTTGATCACAGTCAGGACTTGGGACAATATTGTCCAAGCACTCCTCTTCACTCCTAGCTCACAACTCTGGTCAGTATTCACAGGGTGACTTGATGACACCATACCAAAATTGATCACTTTCGCTGAAGATGGAGGTATTTACATATTTGGACTAGGGAATGTGTGGGTACTTCTCTCTGAATTCATGCAATGCAGTCACATTGAACCTCAGTATAGAGTGCAAGTAAGCGAAGATGGCAAGATTGTGTCAGAATATTGTTGCCAATTGGCTATGTGAGTAGTAAATTATTCTGACTGATCACATCAAAGTAACCATCTTACCCCACAGTGGCTCAGTGACCATACACCCAAAAAAGAACTTGTTTTTGATCAACAATATGGTGGATGGATTGACCCTGTATTACCTAGGCAGCAGCCAGCCTGTCAAGACATTCAAGACAGACCCACCAAGTATCCCAGTTCCCAAGCAAGTTGCATTCAGAGAAGACGGGAAGGTTGTCATTGGTGGAAGTGACAACAGCTGTGTCTATGTCTTTAATAGGTGCACAGGCAAGCTAATTGAAACATTGCACCACATGGGGATAGTGCTGGTCCCAACAATCACTGTAAGTCTCCATAAAATCAGTATACCTTACAGCTGCCTGATATTGTAGGTATGCAATGTTAATGAGGAGTGCATCATTGTATGCACAACCCTGAATGTAGCTCACAAGAAGGCAGCCATTGATGTTTGGAGCCATGAATATGGCACCAACAAAGCTTCTACAATGACTAGTACTTCTCAGTGGTCCACATGGTCATATATCCCAAGAATTTTGATCACAACTGTCATCCTGATCATTCTTAGCTCCATTTTGCATAGTGTAAGTATTTCAAAGCTAATTAATATCCATTCTAACAGCTGCTAGGACAGACTGCATGAATGGATCTCAGACCAAGTGGCAAGATGGCAAGATATGTTTATCGACGTGTGTCACTTATTCTGTGGCAATCCAGATAATAAAGAATTTGATGATTTGGAGATGTTACATTGACTGGCAGAGAGGGTCATTGAGATCATTCAAGCTAATTGAGATGATGCATCAGAAGAAATGTAGGGTAAGACAAGAGTGACCTCTTCCATCATATATTTGTAAAAGTCCAATGAATGATAGTCCCTTTGATTGGTTAGTGCCCTCTGTGATTATGCTCATAGAGTGGTGACTGGTCTGTAAAATGCCATGTGTATCTGTTATGTAATGTCAGTGTGTCCAATGAGTCAGATCCTGTTGACTCTCTGACCATTAGCCTTGAGATGGATCGACAGTACGAAACTCAAGGATTGTCTCTCAATGACTGGTAAGCATGTTTGGTGCATACAATGGTTTACATCACATCATCTTGTACTCATTCATTAATATGGCAATAGAGTTGCTTGTAAAGCATGGCGACCTTGTGTTCCATTATCAGCAACTCATGGTGCATTCTGTGTTGGTAGGTTCGATGGTCATGCCACTTTGTACTTATTTCATTGACACATTGTTAGCAGAGTTACTTGTTCTGTTATATTATATATATGCCCCCAGTGTTCTACCATCCACTTTTGGACTAACACCTCTAGTTCCTTAAGACTGTCGAGCATAGGTAAGCTGTTATTTTGAGCCTTATTTTGTTTGACCCATTGCACTGTCAGAACATGCCTGTTCGGCAAGTGCTTAAGCGATGTTATTACAATGTATGCACAGAAAAAGGTGGCACAGACACAGAAGGAAACCTCAAAGGCATGCTCATGGAAGCACAGCTCATTTCAGCTCATCTCAGATGCCTTCAGGACGAGCAGGCCACTTGCCACCTGCCTCATGGCCAGGTCCATATTAGTTCAACCGAATTCTTGTCCGATGGAACGATGTCCTCTCCCACTGCCAATTCCATTGCTGGACAGGTTTTCACACTCACAGTTACTGATGAGGGTCCTGATATAAATTCTACATCTAGCAAACTGTGGAGCTCACGTTGTAAGAAAGATAAGTGGTGTGGTAGGTTAAGTCCCTAGAGGGTTTACCACGAGGAAGGGGTTGAAGGGAGCGAGCTATGCTCGTCCCTAGAGGGGTCCAGCAAAGGTAGATAGACAAGGAGGG
>JBBPTP010001067.1:0-10849 GCA_038094195.1 Pulveroboletus aff. carminiporus | reverse complement strand
AGCATAACTACATTTATTCAGATGTAGTGTCTCTTGCACCCTTGGCAGGCCTGTGTCCAAATCCTGCAGTTAATTTCAGTGCCTTGGTGGTGATGTATATCATGCCAAATGACTTCCTTCTCCATATGCATCCTGAAAGGATAGAATGGTTGATCACACTCTCACCCATTTAGTAAGTTGGCTTTATTCATGGTCTGTGAGTGCTTGCTCCCAAGTCTCTCTTTGTCTACTAGTCCACAAGTCAGATCATAAGAGGATGTTTTCCCATGGATGTTACAGGATGTACCATGAGGTCATGGTTCCTGTCCTTTGTGTTGCTAAGGCATGTGCCTCAGTTTTGATGAAGTGCTTGCTTGTCACATTCACATGTCAAAACCAGAATTCAACATTATATTAAATTATTACCAGGCTTGTGGGATTCTCTTGAAGCTCTTTTTGTTATGACTTATCCTAGACTTCTCTATTGTGTGTACTCTTTCCCTTTCTATCCACTTACTAATCATATGAGAACCCTTATGGTCACATGAGTACCTTCATAGTCATGAACATTCTTCCTTTTGTTCTATGACTTTCTATCTTGTCACCTGACTTGCTTACTCAGCAAGTCTTCCATTACTATATAGTCTTGCCTATCTGCTCTCCCTTCCCTTAAGCTAGAGCTTCCTTGGATATTGTTCCTTGTATCCTTTGGTAGTTGTCCCAATCTAGCTCTCTTGACTCATCTTCTGTGTGTCTTCATCCTCCACATTGATTGGACACTCCTGGATATCCTAAGCTATCTTTTTGTAGCATCATCCATCTTGCTCAAAGTCCTTGCTTCTTGCAAGGTGTCCTCATACTCTTGTTATTGTTGCTATTCTAGCATAACTTCTCATTTCATGTTGTCTCCCATACTCTACCATTGTTCTATGAAGGCTTTGTATTTTTCAGAGGGCTTTGCTTGCCTCTACCCAAGCCAAGCTTAACAAAAACTCTAGCTTGCCTCTTGCCAGCCATCATCATATGCTACTGCCAACATATCTTCATTGCAGTTCAATCCAACTCAGCCCTCCTGGCCATACCTCCTTCTTGCCCAAGAACAAAGATGACACCTCCAAGGATCTGACTCAGATCATCCTCCAAAATATTCAGACACCAAGAAAAACAACTCAGATTCAGATGTCAACCTTTTTCAGAAAGATGAAGCTCCAGATCTCACTTTATTAAATGTACCTCATTCATCTACTTTGGTGTCACCCACCTCGTGATCTCAAACTGGTCAAATCTTTCTAGTCCCATTTCTGTCCACCATGTTCTTATCATCTAAACTGGTTGAACTCAAAATTAATGCCCCTGAACCCTATGATGGATAGAAAGAACTTTTTGATCTCTGACTTGGAAGTATCTTATTCTATCTAGACACTAATGAGAAAGTCTATGACATGGACAAAAAGAAAATAGCCTTCGCTTTATCTTATATGACCAAAGGTTCCACAGTCCATTGAATAAACACATTTTAAAAAACTTGTATCTCAGGGTCTGCTGTATCTATTGGCATATGGACCAATTTTGTCAAGGCCATCAAAGAGGCCTTTGAATCCACTAACTCCATACATAAATCCATCATCTGGCTTATGAACTCCTGAGTTGGCAAACAAAAGGACGACTTCAACCTAGAACTTACTTCTTATATTGCTCAATTTCACAACCATGTCACAACGTCAGGAATAACTGATGATAAAATTCTCATGAGTTTTTTGCCAAAGGAATTTCCTCTGGCCTTGTCCTAAAAATGTATGAAGAATTAACCCATGTTACTACAATCAAGGAATGGTACAAAAAGATTCAAGAATACCAAACCCTATTTGAAGAAGCCAAAGAGATTGTTAGCTCTCACAAAAAGTCATCTACCTCGACCTCATATAAGTCTTACTCTCATTCAGAAAAAGATCCCAATGCAATGGATGTAGATGTTAATGTCATTTGATATCCCCTGAAACTCACTTCTGAAGAAAGAGAACACCTCAGGAAGATTGGAGCTTGCTTTAAATGCTGCTGCAAAGGTCACTCCACTCATGAATGTTGAACAAAATTTAAATCATCTCCTTCCTCATCATCCACCCCCAAAACCAAGCTCATGGACAGAAAAGTTTGCAAAGAAAAGAAACCTGCCAACCTCCCAAAGTTAGAAGAGATTGAAGACAACTCTGATTCTAAGGATGAAAAGAATGTCCAAAGAATAGCCTTCAACAAGAAATTTTAAATGGAAGGACTGTGATTGTTACACTTTTATACCTTCATTCGCACTTAGTCCTCATATCTTTCGCTTCACAGACAATCCGCTTCGGTATCCTTCAATCCGGATACGTATCTTTTCTCCTTTGCCTATCTCCTTTTGCCCCAAAACTCCTCATCCTCTAAGACTGCTTCTCCTTCCCCTTCTATTCCTGACGGTCGGAGTCTTGTAACGTGTGTGTGTGATGCTAACGGACTACTCCTCCCAAATCCGGTTCTCATTATATCGGATTCATAATCCTGATGACCATAGTTCCTTCTATCCGATTCCATAGCATTCCATTGTCTCTTACCTAAGTGTCAACGCTCATCACTACTTAAAGCTGAGCTTCTGTAGTAGTTAGGGCATTCTCGATCTTCTGCAATCTACCTTGATTGTTCCTTTGCTCAGTTTGCGCTCTCCCATCTATATTGCTGTGAGAATCCAGGCTGCTCGTCTGGCAGTCCTGTTCCAAGTTAAAGCTTGAACCCTTGCTAGTGTCTCACATTAGCAACGGACCTTTGTACGTCGTCTCGACGTAACAAAAGATCGAGAATCTCCCATTGTCCCTCCTAATCAGGAGCAGGACACCCCCAGCCACATCATGTCCAGAAAAACTTTCAGACCACCTCTCAGTGAAGAGAAAGAACCCATCCAGTCATCCCAAAGCTCACTTCCAGGACCTTCCAGGCATCGTATCGCCAGAACATCATCTCTGACCAACCCAGTTGTCTCCCCTTGTCCTCGACATAACCCTCTGCTCCTTACCTCCCAGTTTGCTTCAATAAATCTTCCCAGGTCACTGTCCCCCCAAGACGTCAAAATCCACTCACCCAGCCCATCCGTATCCAGACCTCCCAGTCCTAGCCCACCCCCTAGTCCATCGCGTCCTACCACACCCATGTCCACTGCACCTAGACCAGCTGAGCTTAGACTCAACCCACCCCCAGCCTACGATGGCTCATACGAAAATAGCCTATCATGGATTAACTCCGTTGTCCTATATCTAAACACCAATAAGGACGTATATAACTCTGATGAAAAGAAGGTCGCCTTTGCCCTCTCATACATGACCAAGGGCCCCACTTCCCATTGGGCCAACACCTTTCATGAAAAAGCCATATCTGGGACCACAGTAACCTTAGGAATGTGGGCCAACTTCATCACTGAATTCAAGGACCAGTTCAAACACATTAACTCGGTCCAAGACTCCCTCTCATGGATGATTAACATGCGAGTAGGGGAGAAGGATGAGAACAACAAAAAGATGGACCTCACCTCGTACATCTCTCAGTTTCAGAACCATGCCACCGCATCTAAAGTCTCTGATGATGCCATATTAATCAAGTTCTTCACACGAGGAATACCCTCCAGATTAATGAAGAAAGTCATGGATATATCTACCCCGCCAACCACTGTAGCTGAGTGGTACAAGAAAGTTCACGAATACGATTCCAATTACAAGGAAGCCCAATCCCTCATGGGAGGCTTCAAACGTCCTACCTTCCACCCATTCCAGAAAGAAAGAGACCCTAATGCCATGGACGTCGATGCCACCACCACTCGAACCTTTCCACCCAAGCTTACCCCTGATGAAAGAGCTAAGTGCATCCAAGAGAACCGATGCTTCAAATGTCATAAGACTAGACACTCCACTCGCGAATGTTGGACATTCCCCATCTCCGCTACTGTCCCCGCTAAGATCTGCACTACCGAAACCACCCGGACTATCCCTACCCCAGCCAAACCATCTCGGCTCGATGAATATGTTACCTCTCTGAAGGGAAAAGGGAGAACCACCGAAGAAATCCTCCAAACCCTACAAATCTGTTATGAAGAACAGGAGGAGGAAGTCGTAGCCACTATTTCAAAGGACAATTCAGATTTTTAAAAGGAGAAAGGTACCCAATGTCCCTTTCTCTCGATCTTGCCCATGTATTATTAGCTTTGCAAAATGAGCGAACCTTACGCATTCCAGTAAAGCTTAGTACGGGCCGACAAACCATTGAAACCACTGCTCTCATCGACTCGGGAGCAACTGGAAACTTCATTGACCAGGGACTCGTCGCCAACCACTGGTTCCCTAGATGACAGCTCACCCAGCCAATCATCGCCCACAATGTGGACAGATCTCCTAACACCAATGGAACGATCAAACGAAGAGCCTATACCGGAATGACCATCGGACAACACACGGAACAACTAGGGCTCATGATAGTTGGACTGAAAAAGCCACAGATAATTCTCGAAATGCCATGGCTAAAGAAATGGAATCCAAACATCAATTGGTCAAAAAATACTATCACCATCCCATGGACTAGCGGATTTGGCAGGAAACGGAAGGAAGCAATCCGGACCGCTCAATTGAGGAAAGGTCCAACCTGGGTTGACGCGTCTCTATGTGAGTACCTCCCCGGGAAGGGCAAGGCTGAAGAAAACATCAAGAAAATTACACTGTTGACCAAAATAGCTCAGAAACAACAAACCCAGGACATCATCATCCCCAATTGGTGCAAAGATTTCGAAGATGTGTTCTCCAAAACTACGTTCAATGAACTCCCACCCCACCGACCTTATGACCACACCGTCGAACTTAAACCATCCTTCATCCTGAAAATCACCAAGGTCTATTCAATGAACCCAATGGAGCGCGAAACCTACAGGGCGTTCATAGAAGAACATCTCAAGACTGGTCGTATCGTCCCCTCTAAATCACCACAAGCTGCCCCATTCTTCTTTGTTCCCAAGAAGGATGGCTCCCTTCGACCATGTCAAGACTACCGGTACCTTAACTCCCACACTATCTGGAACGCCTATCCACTACCCCTAGTCTCCGATCTCATTGACGACATGAAGGACTCAACCATCTTCACCAAATTCGACATCCGGTGGGGATACAACAACATCCAAATTAAGGAAGAAGACCAATGGAAAATGGCTTTTGTCACCCCTTTCAGACTGTTCGAACCCACAGTACTATTCTTCAGACACAGCAATGCACCCCCCACATTTCAAGCCTTTATGAACTACATCTTCGCCGACATGATCTCGGAATGTTGGTTGAAAATATACATGGACGATCTAGGATTACACACCAAGGACGACCTAGATCTCCATCACGACAGGACCCAATGAGTTCTCCAATGATTGTGAGAACACGGACTCTCCCTCAAACTGGCCAAATGCATTTTCGACACTCCAACAATGAACTTCCTAGGTATCATCATTGGACAAGGAAAGGCACAGATGGATCCTGACAAACTATCTGCCATTCACACTTGGAATCCACCTACATCCATAAAAGGAGTCCGATCATTCATGGGATTTGCCAATTTTTATAGAAAATTCATCCCGGATTTCTTGAACATCGTTGCCCCTCTCAATCTTCTCACCCAAAAAGAACAACCTTGGCAATGGACCAATCTCCAACAGTCCGCCTTCGACAAACTTCATAACATCTTCGCCTCCGCACCTGTCTTACGCATTCCGGACACTACCAAACCCTTCACCCTCATGACCGACGCATCCCTCCTAGCAGCTGGGGCAGTCCTTATGCAATCGGACAAAAACGGAGACCTCCACCCATGTGCTTACTTTTCAAAGACATTCGCTCTAGCCCAACGAAACTACGACATCTACGACAGAGAATTGCTGGCTGTCATCCTAGCCTTAGAAGAATGGAAACACTATCTCCTCAGCACTCCACACCCAGTAACGATTATGACGGACCATAAAAATCTATCTTACATCAAAGACCTTCGAAAGCTATCTCGCTGACAAGCCCGTTGGTCCCTGTTTCTACAAGATTTCAATATTCTCTGGCAGGTCACTCCAGGAACTAAAATGGGACCAGCAGATGCCCTCTCCCGAAAGGACCATGTGGACACCGCGGACAACAACCTTGACATAGCCATCTGCCTAGAATCTGCCATTATCCAAGCACTAGACATCACCCTCCAACGCCACATCCACACCTCATCCGAATCCGACCCTCTAGTCCTCAAAGCCATTTCTGCACTATCCGACAATACTCCACTCTTCCCCAGATCCAAACTCTCGGACTGGTCATTTGAAGATGGCCAGTTATACTTCAAACAACACCTTTATATTCCCTCTGATTCCTGCCATAACCTCGTGCAGTCCATCCACAAAAATCCAACAACTGGACATGATGGACAATTCTGGACCAAGGCCACCCTAGAAAAGAACTTCTGGTGGCCCGGACTTTCCACGTTTGTCAATAACTTTATAGCCAGATGTGCTACCTGTCAACAAAATAAGACCAACACCCATCCAACAACTCCCCCCTTAAACCCAATACCCTTCGTACATTCCCTTCCGTTCAAACAAATCTCCGTCAACCTTATCACTGACTTACCTCCTTCTAACGGATATGATTCACTCATGGTCGTGGTCGACCATGGGCTTACGAAGGGGGTAATCCTTGCCCCATGCCTCAAAATGGTAGATGCAGCAGGAGTCGCTCAACTTTTCCATGACTTTGTATTCCGAAGATTCGGTCTGTATGAAACCATCATCTCAGATAGAGGCCCACAGTTCACATCAGCATTTGCAAGAGAACTAGCAAGACTGCTCAAATACGATATCCGGTTGTCCACGGCCTATCACCCACAAACCAATGGTCAAACTGAAAGGACCAATCAGGAAGTCGAAACCTATCTTCAGATCTTTTGTTCCAACCACCCAAAGAAATGGGCAGATTTCATAACCACCGCTGAGTTCCATCACAACTCCGTCGCACATAGCTCCACTAAGCAATCCCCATTTTCCCTCATGTTCAGATATGAACCTAGATCCTTTCCCCCACTTGGAAAGATGTTTATTCCCACATTGGAAAATAGACTTAATGCCCTTGACCAAGCTAGAACCGAAGCAAAAGCCGCCCATGAATCTGCCCGCCTCGCTATGATACAGCGATCCACCTCCCAATTCCACCCCTGGAAAGTAGGAGATAGAGTGTGGCTGAAAGCAACAAATCTCCGTCTCAACTTACCATCCAGAAAACTTGCTCCTAAACGATATGGACCATTCGAGATCACCCAGGTCTTATCCCCGCTCACCTACCGACTCAAGTTACTGCCCACATGGCGCATCCACGAGGTGTTTCATGCCTCACTTCTATCTTTATATAAGGAAACCGCTACACATGGACCAAACTTCCCCCGACCTCCTCTGGACCTCGTAAACTCTGAGGAAGAATACGAAGTCGACCATATCAGGTCACATCGAGGCACCGCTGTCAGAAGACAGTACCTAACTGCATGGAAGGGATACCCATCCTCCGAAGACACATGGGAACCAGAGTCAAACCTAAGACACGCACGGACCATCCTGTCTGCTTATAAGAAGGCCAATGACCTGAGATAAAGGACTCGTCCAAGGAACTAAGACGGCGTCTCTGCGTGAGCACCCCCCTTGCATGAACCCCTTTGCCCAACATTATCTCAAATATGTCTTCTTCCCCACTGTCCTCCTCCTTCTCGTCTTCTTCTCGCTCCCTCAGATCCTCACCTTTGTGGTCACGGAATGTCTATCTGAAATGTTTACCCGCTTCATCCGCCACCACTCTCTATGCTGCCATTCTGTCAGATCCCGCCCTCGTAAACGCCCTTGAACACACTCCCCATTACCACGCTGACATCGTCACACACAAATTAGTTCACTCTTTTCATGAGATTATCCGAGCCCAACAATACCATTTCCTTTCTGCTCCTAGTGATTTATCTGCTGACTTTGGCATTCCCCTTCATACCATCCTCGCTGGCCTCCCCCACCATGTCTTGCTCGCTCTACATCATCACAGTCTGCATGCATACATTGAACACATCGCCCCCGCCACCATCTATCCTACTTTCCACAAAATCTTCAATGCCATGACCCCTACGGAGTGAGACCTATATGTCCATCACTCCGACCTAATCATCAACCAACAGCTTGATCTGATTCCAGTCCCTCCCCCCACTCTCGCAGAATGACTTTCATCCCCTCCTGTTATGACCAAAGCAAGCAAAACAGACTCAGAAACTGCTATTGACTCCCTTTTGGAACGAATAGAAGAAAACATCCAATCTATCCAATCCTTTTGAGTCCCCCTTAGGCCTGGACTATCCGTTCTATCCTCCCCGACCTGAGTCCTTCCTCCAATTATCCATAGACAACCCGCTTCCTCCACTACCACCTGTTTCCGTTGCCATATGTGAGGTCACTATCGCGAAGACTGCTCCCTTTACATCTGTCCTAACTGCCACCAATCTGCCCCTGGACATACTCAGGCTGCTTGTCTGCGCACCCAATGCACTTTTTGTCAGAGGTGGGGTCATGCGGATCGCTTCTGTCCTCAGCGAGTCTGTGGACTTTGCAATGAAGGTGGGCACGTCGCAGATGACTGTATCTTTACAATTGTTACCCCAGATCAAGCGCAAGATATTTATGGGGCTCACCGCTCCCCCTCTCCCTCCTAGGCTATGGACTTCCACTATCGAAACAGACCTGGTGTTCATTGAACCTGGGGTTCAATTGTACGAAGGGGGTAATGTTATACTTTTATACCTTCATTCGCACTTAGTCCTCGTATCTTTCACTTCACAGACAATCCGCTTCAGTATCCTTCAATCCGGATACGTATCTTTTCTCCTTTCCCTATCTCCTTTTGCCCCAAAACTCCTCATCCTCTAAGACCACTTCTCCTTTCCCTTCTATTCCCGATGGTCAGAGTCTTGTAACGTGTGTGTGCGATGCTAACGGACTACTCCTCCCAAATCTGGTTCTCATTATATCGGATTCATAATCCTGATGACCATAGTTCCTTCTATCCGATTCCATAGCATTCCATTGTCTCTTACCTAAGTGTCAACGCTCATCACTACTTAAAGCTGAGCTTCTGTAGTAGTTAGGGCATTCTCGATCTTCTGCAATCTACCTTGATTGTTCCTTTGCTCAGTTTGCGCTCTCCCGTCTATATTGCTGTGAGAATCCAGGCTGCTCGTCTGGCAGTCCTGTTCCAAGTTAAAGCTCGAACCCTTGCTAGTGTCTCACATTAGCAACGGACCTTTGTATGTCGTCTCGACGTAACAGTGATGATAATAACATCCTCTTTGGACTTCCTTGGCTCAAGAAAGTGAATTCTGCTGTCAACTGGTCCATCCAGTCATTATCTCTTGATGAATCAAAGAACAAATCCAAAGTCCTTTTTACACAATACCAAATAGCTTACAAAGCAAATGAACATAAGTTTGCAAAAAAGCTTCCTCCTTTGACCTGTAAAATGGTCAAACAAGAATTTACCCCTGCATTGTTTGAATATATGGAATATGAAATCCAAGAAGAATTTGTAAACTGTGCTCTGTTAGATCACACCATTAGAAGACAAAAGACATTGATCAGAAGAACTCTACTCTCTACTTCCATCCATAGAATATAGAAATGTGAAAAGAAATATCTGTCTCCAAATGCCATTCGCAAACTCACCCATGCTATGGAACTCATGGTTGAAGCTGAAAAGCTAAAACCTAAGAAAGAACTACCACCAGAATACCAAGAGTTTGCCAAAGTCTTTGCTGAACCAGATGTTGGTGAACTCCCTCTCTCTCATTCTTATGACCATGAAATAAATCTTAAGGACTTATTTATGCCTAAAATAGGCAAACTTTACTCTCTTTCACTCAAAGAATGCAAAGCCACTGAAACCTTCATCGAAGAAAACCTTCATGCTGGCAAAATTTGTCTCTTGAATTCCCTCCAAGCATCTCCCTTCTTCTTTGTCAAAAAGAAGGATGGTAAACTTTACTCATGTCAAGACTACCAATATTTGAATGAACACATGGTTTGAGATGCCTATCTACTTTCCCTCATTGGCAACCTCCTCAATAAACTCAAAGATATCAATGTCTTTATCAAATTTGATGTTTGATGGAGTTACAATAATGTTCACATCAAAAATGAACACTAGTGGAAAGGCATATTCCTTACCCACAAAGGGCTCTTCAAACCAATGGTCATGTTCTTTGGGATGACAAACTCTCCCACCATATTCCAACATTTCATGAATGACTTCTTTAAAGATATAATCACTGAAGGATGGCTCATCATTTATATGGATGACCTTCTCATCTTTTCTAACAATGAAGAAATTTACATAGAATGAACCTGCCATGTTTTGCAACAAATGTAAGAACTTGATCTTTACCTCCATCTGGAAAAATGTAATTTTGCTACCAAGGAAGTCAACTATCTTGGAATGATAGTCAACAAACAAGGATTGAAAATGGATCCAGTCAAGCTTGAAGATATAGCCAAATGACCAATACCCTTATCAGTCAAAGAAGTTCATTCGTTCCTTGGATTTGCCAACTTCTATAGGCAATTTATTCAAAACTACTTTGAAATTGCCTGACCTCTCATAGATCTAACCAAGAAATCACAATCTTAGAATTGGTCAGAAAAATGTCAAAAAGTGTTTGAGATACTTAAACAAATATTCCTATCTAAATCCATCCTCTGATTTTCCAATGTCACTAAAACCTTTGCCATCACCACCAATGCCTCAAAATTTGCATCTGAAGGCATACTTCTCCA